>JAJPUD010002296.1:197347-222210 GCA_023553655.1 Myrmecobius fasciatus | reverse complement strand
TAGTTCATGCAAGTCTCTCCAGGCCTCTCTGAAATCATCCTGCTGGTCGTTTCTTACAGAAAAATAATATTCTATGACATTCATATACCATAATTTATTCAGCCATTCTCCAATTGATGGGCATGCAATCAGTTTCTAGTTCCTTGCCACTACAAAAAGGGCTGCCACAAATATTTTTGCACATGTGGGTCTCGTTCCTTTTTTTAAGATCTCTTTGGGATATAGGGCCCATAGAAACACTGCTGGGTCAAAGGGTATGCACAATTTGATAACTTTTTGAGCACACTTCCAAATTGCTCCAGAATGGTTGGATCTATTCACAGTTCCACCAACAATGTATCAGTGCCCCAGTTTTCCCACAACCCCTCCATTATTCATCATTTTCTTTTCTTGTCATCTTAGCCAATCTGACAGGTGTGTAGTGGTATCTCAGCATTGTCTTAATTTGCATTTCTCTGATCAATAGTGATTTGGAGCATCTTTTCATATATCTAGAAATAGTTTTAATTTCTTGCTCTGAAAATTGTCTGTTCATATCCTTTGATTTTTTTATCGATTTTTATTGACTGGAAAGTGGCTTGAATTCTTATAAATTTGAGTCAATTCTTTATATATTTCAGAAATACGGCCTTTATCAGAACCCTTAAATGTAAAGATGATTTCCCAATTTATTGCTTCCTTTCTAACCTTGTCTGCATTAGTTTTGTTTGTACAAAAACTTTTTAACTTATAATCAAAATTATCTATCTGGTGTTAAATTAAGAGTTCCAGTTCTTTGGACAAAAATCCTTTCTTTCTCCACAGGTCTGAGAGGTAAACTATCCTATGTTTCTCTGATTTGCTTATATTATCACTCTTTATGTCTAAATCATGAACCCATTTAGATTTTATCTTGGTATGTGGTGGTAGGTGTGGGTCAAGCCCTAATTTCTTTCATACTAGTTTCCAATTTTCCCAGCATTTTTTGTCAAATAGTGAGTACTTATCCCAAAAGTTGGGGTATTTGGGTTTGTCAAACACTAGACTTCTATAGTCATTGCTTAGTTTGTCCTGTGATCCTATCCTATTCCACTAATTGACTACTCTATTTCTTAGCCAATACCAAATGGTTTTGATGACTGCTGCTTTATAATGTAGTTTTAGATCTGGCACAGCTAGGCCACCCTCATCAGCATTTTTTTTTTCATCAATTCCCTTGAAATTCTTGACCATTTCTTCTTTCAGATGAACTTTACTACTATTTTTTTTTCTAGATTTGTAAAATAATTTCTTGGGAGTTTGATTTGTATGGCACTAAATAAGTGGATTAATTTAGGTAGCAATGTCATTTTTATTATATTCGTTCAGTCTACCCATGAGCACTTGATATTTTTCCAATTGATTAGATCTGGTTTTATTTGTGTGGAAAGTAGTTTTGTTTGTATAGTTCCTGACTTTCCCTTGGCAGAGAGACTCCCAAATATTTTATCCTATCATCTGCTATTTGGAATGGAATTTCTTTTTGTATCTCTTGCTGCTGAACTTTGTTGGTAATATATAAAAATACTGCTGATTTATGTGGATTTATTTTGTATCCTGCAATTTTGCTAAAATTATGAATTGTCTCTAGTAGTTTTTTAGTTGAGTTTCTAGGGTTCTCTAAGTATACCATCATAACATCTGCAAAGAGTGATAATTTGGTTTCCTCATAACCTACTCCAATTCTTTTAATCTCTTTTTCTTCTCTTATTGCCAAAGGTAACATTTCTAATACAATATTGAATAATAATGTTGATAGTGGGCAGCCTTGTTTCATTCCTGAACTTAATGGGAATGGTTCTAATTTGTCCCCATTATGTATGATGGTTGCTGATGGTTTTGAATATATGCTAGGAACATTTTAAGGAAAACTCCATTTATTCCTATACTCTCTAGTGTTTTTTATAGGAATGGGTATTGGATTTTATGAAATGCTTTTTCTGAATCTATTGAGATAATCATATAATTTTTGTTAGTTTGGTTATTAATATAGTTGGTTATGTTGATAGCTTTCCTAATTTTGAACCAGACTTACATTCCTGATATAAATCCTACTTTTTCATAGTGTATTATCCTGGGGATGACTTTCTGTAATCTCGTTGCTAATATTTTCTTTAAGATTTTTGCATCAATATTGATTAGGGAAATTGGTCTATAGTTTTCTTTCTCTGTTTTCACCCTACCTGTTTTAGCTATCAGGATCATATCTGTACCATAAAAGGAATTTGGTAGTACACCTTCTTTCTCTATTTTTTCAAATAGTTTATATAGTATTGGAATTAATTATTCTTTGAAGTTTGGTAGAATTCACATGTAAATGGTCCTGGAGATTTTTTCTTAGGGAGTTAATTAATAGCTTGTTCTATTTCTTTTTCTAAAATGGGGCTATTTATATAATTTATTTCCTCTTCTGCTAACCTGGACAATCTATATTTTTTGTAGCTATTCCTTCATTTCATTTAGATTATCAAATTTATTTTCATAAAGTTGGTCAAAGTAATTCTTAAATATTGCTCTAATTTCCTCTTCATTGGTGGAAAGTTCTCCCTTTTCATTTTTTAGACTAACAATTTGATTTTCTTGTTTCCTTTTTCTAATTAAATTAACTAAAGGCTTACCTATTTTGTTGTTTTTTTCATAAAACCAACTCAATTTTATTTTTTAATTCAATAGTTTTCTTATTTTCAATTTTATTAATCTCCCCTTTTATTCCCAGAATTTCCAATTTGGTATTTAATTGAGGGTTTTTAATTTGTTCTTTTTCTAGCTTTTTTAGTAGTAAGCCCAATTCATTGATCTTCTCTTTCTCTGTTTTATGCAAGTAAGCATTTTGAGATATAAAATTACCCCTTATAACCGCTTTGGTCATATCCCACAAATTTTGGCATGTTGTCTCATAATTGCCCTTCTCTTGGATGAAACTATTGATTGTGTCTATTATTTGCTGTTTTGCACATTCATTCTTTAGGATTATATTATTTAATTTCCAATTAACTGTTGGTCCATTTTCTCCTGGCCTTATATTACATGTGATTTTTATTGCATTATGATCGGAAAAAATGCAGTTACTATTTCTGCCTTTCTGCATTTGATTTTGAGGTTTTTATCCCTAACACAGGGTCAATTTTTGTATAAATTCCATAAACTGCTGAGAAAAAAGTAAACTTCCTTCTGTCTCCATTCAATTTTCTCCAAAGATCTATCATACCTAACTTTTCTAACAATTTGTTTACCTCCCTAATTTCTTTCTTATTTATTTTGTGCTTTGATTTATCCAGTTCTAAGACAGCAAGTTTGAGATCCCCCACCAGTATAGCTTTGCTGTCTATTTCTTCTTGCATCTCTCTTAACTTTTCCTCTAGGAATTTGAATGCTATACCATTTGATGCATATATGTTTAGTATTGATATCTCTTCATTATCTATGGTATCCTTTAGTAAAATATAGTTTTCTTCCTTATCTTTTTTTATTAAATCTATCTTTGCTTTTACTTGATCTGAGATCAGGATTGCTATCCCTGCTTTTTTGTTGTTGTTGTTGTTCACCTGAAGCATAATAGATTCTGCTCCAGGCCTTTACCTTCACTCTGTATGTATCTATGCTTTAGATGTGCTTCTTGTAAACAACATATCATAGGATTCTGTCTTTTAATCCAGTCTTCTATCTGCTTCTGTTTTATGGGACAGTTCATCCCATTCACAGTCACAGTTAAAATAACTAATTCTGTATTTCCTGCCATCTTATTTACTCAGTTATGTTTTTCTCTTTCCTTTTCCCTTTCTCCCTTTCCCCTCCCCAGTGTTTTGCTTTTGATGACCACATCCCTCAAACAGTCCTCCCCTTTTTGGGATCCCTCCCCCCTTTTTACACCTTTCCCCTAATTCTTCTATTTTCCCTTCTATTAGTCTTTTTCTTTCTTTTCCTTCTTTCCCTCCCACTTCCCTATAAGGTGGGACAAGTTTCTCTGTGAAACCAAATATGTCTGATATTCTCTCTTGGAGCCCAATCTGATGAGAGTAAGATTCATATAATGCTCATCCCCCTCCTTTCTTTCCCTCAATTATATTAGATTTTCTTTGCCTCTTCATGAGATTTTACCTTATTTTTACCTCCTTTTTTAAAACCTTATTTTACTTCCTTTTTCCTCTTTTTCCAGTATGATATCCCTTTCACCTCTAGTTTCTTTTTCACCTTATCAAAGTAAAATCAAATTCTACCCACATTCTCTAAGTATACCCACAATAGAAATATAGTTCTGAAGAGTTCTTCCTTTTTTACCTTTTTATGCTTCTCTTAAGTTCTGTGCTTGAGGTCAAATTTTTTGTTCAGATCTGCTCTTTTCATTAGAAATAGGTGAAATTCACCTGTATCATTAAATGTTCATCTTCTTCCCTGGAAGATAATGCTCATTCTAGCTGGATAGTTTATTCTTGGCTGTAATCCAAGTTCCTTTGCCTTTCAGAATATCTCATTGCAGCCCCTTTGATCCTTTAAGGTAAAAGCTGATAGATACAAGTTGGTCCTAATTATGGCTCCTCGGTATTTGAATTATTTCTTTCTAGCTGCTTGCAATATCTTTTTCCTTGGTGTTATAGTCATGAAATTTAGCCAGTATATTCCTTAGGGATTTAATTTCGAGGTCTCTTTCAGGAGGTGATTGGTGAATTCTTTCAATGGCTATTTTACCTTCTGATTCTAAAATATCAGGACAGTTTTCTTTCATGATTTCCTGGAAGATACGATCTAGGTTCTTTTTTTTTCATCATGGCTTTCAGGAAGTACAATAATCCTTAGATTTTCTCTCCTAGATCTATTTTCCAGATAAGTTGTTTTTCCTATGAGATATTTCATATTTTCTTCTATTTTTTTCTTTTTTTTGTTTTTGTTTGACTAATTCTTGTAGTCTTATTGAGTCATTCATTCCCTTTTGTTCAATTCTAATTTTTAGTGTATTATTTTCTTCAGTTACCTTTTTTAGCTCCTTTTCTAATTGGCCAATTTGTTCAATGCAGTCTTTTCCCATTTCACCAATTCTGTTTTTCAGTAAATTGGTGTTTTTTCATATCTTTTTTTTGGCATTATATGCTGTTTTCCATTCCTTCTTGCAATGATCTCATTTCATTTCCCCATTTTTCTTCTAACTCTCTTTTGAGATTCTTTTTGCAATCTTCCAGGACAGCCTTGTGAAATGGGAACCAGCTCATGTCTCCCTTTGTGGCTTCCTCTGGAGTTGCTTTACCTGTATGAACCTCATGATCTGAGGTCTATTCTTCTCTCTCTCCATAAAAGCTGTCTATGATGAGAATTCCTTTTTGTTTTTTATTCATTTCTTAAAGCTTGAGGTCTGTTCAAAGCAAAGGAGCAACAGCTGCTTTAGTTTGCCCTGGAGCAGTAACGCTGATTGACTTCTAGTGCTGGGCAATCAGGGCCTAGTCCCTTGTTCTCAGTGGTTTACAATCTACCTTTTATAAAAGGCAGATCTGCAGAAGCAATGGCTTGCAACCAGGACAGCGTAGCCTAAGAGGCTCACAGAAACTTCCCAGGTCCTTAGAAACTGCCATGCTCTGAGTCCTCAGCTTGGCTTCCTGCCCTGTTTCCCCACACTGCTGTCTGGGCTTGCAGAATGTTTCCCTACCTGATTGAAATAGACTTGTTCTGATGTTCTTTCAAGGTAACTTCTTCTGGGAATGTGTTTTACTCCAAATATTTCGGGGAGCTTTGACTCCAAAATCAGTTTAGAAGCTTAATCTGCTGTTGATTTGAGAGGAGCTTAGAGGAGGTTACAGAGAGCCATGTCTGCACTCTGACATCGTGGTTCCACTCACAAATTGGCCAATGGCTTCCTCATGGAGCCACATAATACTTTTTTTTTTTTTGATGAGGAAATTGGCGTTAAGTGACTTGCCTAGGGGCACACAACTAGGAAATGTTAAGTGTTTAAGACCAGATTTGAACTCAGGTTCTCTTGACTTAAGGGCTGTGCTCTATCCACTGCACCACCTAGCTGTCCCTATAAGATTTTTTTTTTTAAATCAGACATTCTGAGTATTTTTACCTTCCTATTTTTAGTAGATTTTAATTACTGGGATGTAAGAGCAATTTCATTTTTAATTTGAATTTTCATTGCCTTAACTATGGTAGGGCCAAAGGTGAATTGAACTAAGTAAAACAGATCCTCTCCTGTAATCTCCTCATTTATCTTAAATTTTCACTCCATACCAACTTCTTTTTTTCTGAGGCAATTATTTTAAGTGTCTGAGGCCAGATTTGAACTCAGGTCCTCCTGACTTCAGGGCTGTTGCTCTATTCACTACACCAACTAGATTTCCTCATACCAACATTTTTAATTGTCTTTCACATTCAAAAGATGCTTCTTCTGGTAATTCTCAAATATTGTCATTCAAGGTGCCTAAAAATAGTTATAAAGGTATAATATCTATAAAAAAGGATATAAAAACACTAAAAAATGAACACATAAAGGACAACTGGGGATGAGTACTTATAGTTCAATGGAAACTTTTGATGAAGTAATGGGCTCTCTGAGTGATACAATGGTCTAGAAAGAATGCAAGAACATAGAAATCATGTAAAATTAAAAGAAAAAAATAACATAAAAAAGAAACTAAGTTGGTGTCACTACAAATAAAAGAAAATAAATATATTTCAGAACTCAAAGAGATATGTGTCTCCAAGAAAATTGTGAAGAAAGAAAAATTGTACATACCATATTCAAGAAAATCAAATTAAAAATTGTCTTAAAGTAATGGAAATATAGAGAAATAGGCAATTCAAAAGAATCCACAGGATATAATCATAATATTTTATGAATTTTACCCAATTTAGCTCATCCAAAAATATTTCCAACTCTGTGATATTAATGTCAAAGAAAGAATATCATAAATACCAAGAGAGAATAATCATGATATAAAATCATGATATGAAATAATCATTAAATTAGATGACACTAGTTATTGAAGATGAGAATTGAAAGATGATGCAATGTTATACATAACAAAAGAGTATGATAAAAGCCACCTTTCCTTAGAAAGAGAAAAGAGGCAATTACAATTAGTCAGTCAACCAACAAAGTCCAGCATTATATGCTATGGTTCACACCACTGAAAAAGATATTTTCATAGGATTATGCTTATTCACAACTTTACACTTTATAATTTTATAGCCATCATTACAGTCATGATTTTGAAAAAGGAAACAATAAAAATAGATACCATTAAGAGAAACAGATTTTTTTTGTCAGCACTTGAGAAATATATATTGAGCAATGTTAGTACTAAGCATTTAAATAAAAGGTTAAATAAAATGCAAAAAGTCATAGCTACTTAGGCACTCTGTTATTTTCTCCTTCATAATCTGACAAATCTCTTTCATCAGTATCATGTTGTTTTCAGAATGTGTCAGAGACAAAATTGCATAAACATTTTTACTAAATAAAATAATAATATACAAAATGCCAAAATTTATGGCATTTATGGCAAAAAGTTTACCCAAAAAATTTATTTCCTTGAACATTTTATTAATATCATTGCTGCTAATTAAACATTCATAACATATTAATGACAACACTTAAGAAATACTTTTGAAATAATAGTTAACATGTTAGTAATTCCTAAAAGTGCAAGATATGGAATTTTGAAAATCCAATGTGAAAAAAATAAAATTTAAACACCAAAAAAAGTTATTGCAAAAGCAAAACAGAGAGAGAAAGTCAAATACAATTGTTAAGTCATTAGTTAACATTACCTCAAAATTATATCAATGTTAAATAATACTGGCACAGTTACTATAACAATACATACAAAATTATATTTATTGTAAATTAGTTTGAGTAATACTAAGAATACAAGGAGAATTCAAAATGAGGAAAAACTAGCTCAACAAATAATGCTAATATTATAAAACAGGAATCAGAATCTTGGTGTGATAGATAAAATATTCATTTGGGAAAAAAATGAGTGCTTTAGTTTTTGCCTCTGATGCTTAATATGGGATTATGGACAGGTAATTCTCAGTTCATAGTCTGAAAGATCGAATAGAATTCCTCCATTGGGCATGAAACCAAAGATTATTGATTATTAATGTAATAACAAAAAGAACAATGTTATGATTCTATCAATACATTGAGGAAAACAAGATACTCTGTAAAAAATATTGCCACTTGTAGTACATCAGCTCTAGAAAGCCATCTCAAAATATTTTTCTTACCAAACTATAAACCGTTTCTTTTACGTTCCCTAATATCCCAGGGTGAACATGAGTTGAATTACATTTGCTAGTATCAGTGCAGATTAAAACAAACAAAATGGAAAGAGAATACTGGCTTATACTACAAAAAAACAAATAAGACAATAAATGGGTTTTCTATTACTGAAAACATTTTTCTAAAATAAAGAACTAGAAAAATTTCTAATGGATAAATAATGGAAACTCCAAGAAATGAAAAGGTTGTCCACTATCCCAACTATAATTTATTTATTTATTTTTATTTTTTTATTAAAAGATTTTTATTTACAAAACATATGAGTGATTTTTCTACATTGACCTTTGCAAAAACTTTTTTTTTGTTTCAAGCTTTTCCCCTTCTTCCCTCCACTCCCACCCCTAGATGTCAGGTAATCTAATACATGCTAAATATGATAAATTATATGACAAATCCAATATATGTATACATATCTATACAGTTATCTTACTGCACAAGAAACATCAGATCTAGAAAGAGAGAAGAAAAAAAAAACAACCTAAGAAGGAAAACAAAATACATGGAAATATTCACAGAAAGCGTTAAAATGCTATGTTGTGGTCCACACTCAGTTCCCTCAGGCCTCTCTCTGGATGTATATGACTATCTGCCCAACTACAATTTAATGTAGTCTCAGAAATATAATAAGTACAGTAATAGAAAAAATAAAAAAGATAAAATAGACATTTAAGGGAAAAAATTTCTACTGGCAAATGATAGGGTAGTTTTATTAGAAAACCATACAGAATCAACAATAACAAAAAAAAAGTAATGCAATAGGAAATAGCTTCAACAGATTAGCAGGATATGTATCCACAGAAATAATTTTTATTTACAAAGCATATTTGGGTATATTCTCCATAAAAGCAAAAAAATATATAGAAAGAAAAAAATGGCATTTTAATGAAATCAAAATGCATTTAATTACTTGGAGTTACAATAAATGAATACATCAACAAATTATGGGATATGAGTATGATGTAATATCACATTGCAAATGTTAAGAACTCAAAAGAACTTTGGAAATTATATGAAGTGAGGCAAAGCAAATGAAGAAGAAGCAAAATAAAAATATACATAATTACCACAACCATGTAAATAATATAATATTTGGTCAGAACAAAACTTAGAAAGAAAATACAGAAACCATTGTTATTAATTTAGAAGACATTCATAAGTCTTTTCTTTTTTAAATTGGAAACTTAGTGAAGTACACTGTTAGTCACAGTCAGTCTTTTCTGTTGTTCTACTTGATTCCTGTGAGGGATTTTGCTATGTGAAGATAGATTATTTTGAGATTTTGCAAAGTGTGACAAAATAAAAATTTACTAACACAAACAAATATTTATGCATGTAGGAAGAATTAATTTTATATACTTTACAAACATGTATGCTTACACGTATATATGTACACATAAATGTGAATGTTATGTGTATGTTGCATACATACTTATGTTAACATTCTAGCACAGTGAACTTTATATAGTCTATGCAATATTCTGGAAATAAAGTTCTAAATAAATCCAATTCCTGAAGGCATTCTGTATACTTAATAAATCATTAGAAATTCACGTTGATGAAAACAAATTATAATCATCAGGGGAATCAAAGGGGAGAAAAAAAGAAGGGAAAAAATGCAACTAGATAACCAATTATATTGCAAAGTAATTGCAATTAGTATTACATGACTGCTTTTTATTTATCAATGGAATATGTTAAATAAATGAGACAGACATAAGTGTGAATAGTGGTCTTCTAATGTTTCATAAACCCAAGAACACAAACTTCTGAGGAAGGAATTCTGGACTCAAACAGAAGTGCTTGGAGAAATTGGTTGCAGTTTGGCAAACAGACAATGTTGATGGCGGCAAATTAAAAGCAAAACAAATCTTTTGATCATCATAATTAGTATCATCCCTCTCACCCTCCCATCTCCTCAGCTTCAGCTGGACTCTACATACCCAAACATACATAATACACTCTAATAGCTGGGAAACTCTCCATACGCATTTGTTTGCCGCTAATATGGAGATTTCATTTTGGAAATACCCAGAGGATTTTGTCGTTCTGAAAGTTATCTCCTGAAATGCTAAGAAGAAAACAAAAAGTTCACTTTATTAATGGATTTCCCAAGCCCATAATCTTCTCCAGTCCCCCATATGAGGCCAATGTGATGCCCAGGTGATTGAAAGCCTGCAGCAAAAATCAGAGGAGAAAACAAATTTTGGAGAGGAGGCAGGTGACCAAACAATTAGCTTTTACTTTTTCCTTCCTGCTGCCTCTGGCAAAGAAGGGTACCTCAGGGACCAAGTGCTCATTAAAAGTAGAAGTTGGCAGATTAGAATGGGAATTGGGCAGGAACTTTCTGGCCCAGTCAACAAGCATTTAAGTTACTCTAAGTGACTAAATGAGAGGTTCCATAGGGAGCCCTTGTTATTCCTCTGGTAAAGCAAGTGATTTCCAGCTGGGAAAACTGTCAGAAGCCAAATGAGGCAAAACCAGCCCAAACAAAGCTGTATTATTGATCAGGATGATTGATTAGCCTCCATGGCTGCCTTGGCCTAACTAGGCAAACTATTTTTGCACATTTATTTTTACTCACATTTCTGGATTTCTTCCTTCTTTTATTATTAGTCTTCTGGTTATTTAAAGTTCAGTAATATGCATTATAATAGGGTCACATCACCAGATTTGGAATCAGGACACATATGTTTGGTTCTCATTTCTGATACTTGCTAGATGTTTTTTTTAAAGCAATTCATTTAATCTTGCCAGACCTCAGTTTCCTCATCCTCTATTTTTAAATAAATAATAGCTTTTTTATTTTTCTAAATAATGCAAAGATAGTTTTCAACATTTACCCTTGCAACACCTTGTATTCCAATATTTTACCCTCTCTGTCCACCTCTTTCCTCCTCAGACAGCAAATAATCTAATATAGGTTAAAGATTTGCAATTCTTCTAAACATATTTCCAAATTTTTTCATCCTGCAGAAGAAAAATCAGATCAGAAGGGAAAAAATGAAAAGGAAAAGAATACAAGCAAACAGCAACAAAAAAGGTGAAAATAGTATGTTGTGATTGGTTTCTTCATCTTTTAAAAAGAAAAGAAAAAAAACTGATGATAATATTTGAACTCAAACATCTCACAGAGTTGTTGCAAGGAGCAGATAAGGTGGTGTGTATTGCACACTCGTGTGTGTATGTGTGTATGTGTGTGTGTGTGTGTGTGTGTATGTATGTGTAGTGATTTGGGAAGGGAAATTAGGTGATTCAATGGATAAAGCGTAGGGAAGATTTGAAATCAGATCCAGATATAGACACTTTAATTGCATGCACCTAGGGAAGTGAGGTCATCCTATTTGCCTCAGTTTCCTCATTTGTAAAATGAACTGGAAAAGGAAATGGCAAACCACTCTAGTATCTCTGACAAAGAAACCCAAAAAGAGGTGCTGAAGAGTCAGATATGACTCAAGAATGACTGAAAAAAGCTTTGGGAAACATTATTCAAAATGTAAACTCACCCAGAAGATGTCCTTTAGAATTTTAAATCTTCAAAGGACTTCCTTAATCATAAATACATAGGAGAGGTATTTTTAATTGCATTTTGCTGATGAGAAAACATAGATTCATAAATCTATCTAATTGACTTGCCTGAGGTCAGAGAGTAAGTGATGGTCTAAGGACTCTTCTGAATATAAATTAACTTAAACTTAACTTAAAAGATTCTCTGTTTAGCTATGAAAGCTTCTTCATCTGGCCCCTTTTGATCTTTCTTGTCTTATATCTTATTCTTTTGAACATATTTTATGGTTAATACAATACAAGTCTCTTTGCTGTTTCTTGCACATGGCACTCCATCTCTGGCCCCTGAACATTTTTCCATTGAAATAGAGATTCAAACATGTATATTATCTTAATTATGTGTATTATGTGAAACTGCCTCCATGCTGGCCAGTCAATTACTAATCCTTGTTCATTTATTTGAATCTTATTTAATCTGCAGGTCTCACCCACCAAGATGACTTCTCTAAGTTGCTTCCACTTCTTATTCTCTTATAAGGTGGCTTCTATCATCATTATTCAAGTGAAATTTATCTCTTCAAAGTTACCAGTAATCTTTTTAAAATAGATCTTTTTATTGATGTATTTTATTTTAACATTGCATAGATTACCTGATAAAAACTCATTTTCCCCTCCCAGAGAACCATCCCTCAGAGCAAAAATTTTTAAATTGAAAAAGAATTTAAAGTAATTAATAAATACATTTAAAAATAACCTGGTAGAAGAATTGTACATGTTAACATATAATGGATAACTTGTTGTCTAGAGAAGGAGGTGGGAGAAGAGAGGGAGAAAAATCCAGAGCACAAGGTTTTGCAAGGGTGAATATTGAAAACTATTTTTGCATGTATTTGGAAAATAAAAAGCTATTATTTAAAAAAATAAAAATAAAACATAACCTGATGCAATGTTCTGCTTTCATAGACCCTGTTTCTATCCCTTACACCTCTAAAGAATAAAGTGAAATACTTTCACAAATCTCTTCTTTGGGAGAAATTTGTTCTTTATAATTTTGCAACATTCATTTCCAATTGTTTTACTTTCCCTTTATATCATTGTAGCTGTGATTTATCCTGTTTTCCTTAGTCTTTGACTTCACTTTATATTTATTCACACTCCCCTACTTTCACCATGTTCATCATTTCTTAGATGTAGCGCAATTATATTCCATTACATTAATGTCTCACAATTTGTTTAGCCATTTCCTAGTCAATAGCTCTATACCTTGTTCCCAGTGCTTTGTGACAATACAAAAAGTGCTATTTTAAATATTTTGTTGTATATGGAATCGTTCTTTTTTTTTAAATCAATGGCTTCCTTTGGAAATAGGTCTCACAATATATATATGGGTCAAAAGATATGGACATTTTAGCCCTCCCCCCCTTTTTTTTTTTGCAAAATTGCAAATTGCTTTCCAGAATGTTTTCATTTTCACAATTCCATCAGAAATTCCATTACTATGCCTATCCTTCCACAACCACTTTATCATGGATTATTATTTATTTTTTCATCTTGACTAGTTGGATGGTGGTGAGATAAAACTTTGATCACAGTAAAAACACTTTTCCAATTAAAAAATTATTTTTTTCTTTTCCATATTGGAAGAAAAAAGAAAAGAAAAACTACCAAATCTAATGAGCATATCTTAGAACTTGTGTCCACTAGTCCTGTTTTCATCATGATATAGATATTATCAGCTGTGAAAAATTATTATTAATTTAACCTCTATTTAATTCCAATAAGTCCAATTCTAATAAATATTATTCAGTGTACTAATTAGATCTGTCATATTAGTCTACTAATTAGACATAGTTGATTATATTATTTTCTTATATTAGGCCCCAAACTTTAAACTACAAGTTTTAAGTGCACGTGTTTATTATAAAATTCACTTGTTTAACCATAGCAAGCTAACTAGAGGATCTCCATCTTTGCTTCCTGATGTGCAAGTGTGCATCATGGGAGTCATGACCAATGTGGCACAGATGACCTAATTGTGTGGAAAATCCCCTGGCTATTTTTGTAGTCCTTTCACCCTTTATCATCTCACTCTGCTACCCCATAGACCTATAGTCACTTGACCAACAGGTGTACAAGCACATGATCAATGGATCACTTCATCTACCAGTCTGTCTAATGGTCCTTATAAATCCTTTATCAGTCCTATGTGCCTTTCTACTGATCATCTTTAGTCCTCTTAGAGGGTCAGTATATAACTTTGTCAACCAATGAGGTCCTGTGTATTATTCTGCCTTATCTGTATCATCTGGCTATCAAGCAGTATAAAACTTAGTTACTGGAGTTAGGGAGTATCTCAGATCATGAAAAAGATCTGAAGTCCCATTCATTAAAGTGGGTCCCCTTTAATAAATGGTTTTTGCCTGGGACCTCTGCCTTAGTGGTTTTTACTACAAATTGGACAGACCTCATACCTAGACTATTACAATAGTTTTCTGCTTTGATTTCCTGCTTTAGTTCTCTTTCAAATCCAATCAATATTCTATTCAGCTGCCAAAATTATTTATTTTATTTAATTATTTATTTTGTCTGAGGCAATTGGGGTTTAATGACTTGTCCAGGATCACACAGTTAGGAAGTGTTAAGTGTCTAATGAGACCAGATTTGAACTCAGATCCTTCTGACTTCAGGGCTAATGCTCTATCCACTGGGTCACCTTGCTGCCCCCAAAAGACTTCTAAAATGAAGATCTTAACATCTCATCCTCTGAGTCAATGTACTCCAATGACTCTATATTGCCTCCAAAATCAAATATGAAATCCTCTGTATTTTGTTTTTATATTGTATGTATTTACATTTGTCTCTACTCCATGAAGTTGTCTTATAACAAAAGAAATAAGCAAAACTAATAATATTATATATATATATGCATATATATATATATAACTAAGAGTGCATGTAACAGTCCACATCTGCAGCATTCTCTCCTGTATTTTTTTCCTTTTTTTATTTTCAGAAATCTATTGTGTCTTTCTCACTTCCTGATACATTGAAAAAACATGGATTTATTTACATCCTTTATGACTGCTGATTTTATTCTTCAATTAAATTTAGCTCATTCTTTAAAGTTTTTCAAGTACTCCATCACATGATTTTCAAAAAGTGACAATTGTGCTTATCCTTTACCTATGTTTATGCCCTCAATTTCTTCATCTTATCTTCAAACTACAAACAGCATTTGTCATACTATGTCATATAGAAATAGTGATGTGGACCTTCCTTGTTTCATCTCTGATTTTTTTGGAAGAGATTTGAGGTAATCGCTGTTATAGTAGTAGCTCCTAATTTTAGATATATGCTATAGATAATTTTAAAGAGAGAACCACATATTATTAAATTTTATTTCACAAAAATGGATACTTTATTTTGTTAAATTTTTCTACATCTACTAGTATTACCAGATCATTTAAAATTTATTACTAATATGATTAAGTTTATAATTATCTTAATAGTCAGCTAATCTTAAATTCTTAACTTAAATCCAATGTGGTCATAGTCATAATATTTGTGATATCTTATCACCTTTTTTAATTAATTTATTTAAAATTGTTACATCAATATTCATTAGGATTTTAGCCTCTAATTTTCTTTTTCTTTTTAAATTTTCTGATATAAAGACCACATCTGTGTCATGAAAGAAATGCCCTCGGATATATTTTTTGGCTATTTTTTGCAGTTTGATATTAGAATTCATTGCTCTTTGAATGCTTGATAGATTTACCTTGTGAATCCATCTAGTCCTGGAGGTGGTTTTTTTTCCCTCTTTGGAAGTTTATTTATATCTTGTTCAATTTCTGTCTCTGACAACAGGTTATTTAAATTCTTTTTTTCTTGTTCTGTTAATATGGAGATTTTAAATATTTTTAAATAACAATTTATGTCATTGAACTTGTCAGGATTTTTTGGCATATACTTGAGCAAAATGGTTTCTAATAATCTTTTATTTCTCTTAATTTGTTGTGAATTCTTTTTTCTTTTTTATATTGGGTAGCTTTGGTGACTTTTGTTTAAATTAGCTGAAGTTTTATGTTCTTTATTAGTTTTTAATATCTCACTGAAAATAAGAAAACTATTGAACTAATAAACAAAACTATGAACTGGTTTTATAAAAAAAACAATAACATAGATGAACCTATGGTTAATTTGATTTTTTTAAATTTTTTTTTAATTTTATTTTATTTGCATAACATATATGTGGGTAATTCTTCAACAATAACCCTTACATAGTTTTCCATTACAAATTTTCCCCCCAACTTCCCCACCCCTTCCCTAGATGGCAGGATATCCACTACATGTTAATTATGTTAAAATATTGGCATAATTTGATTTTTTTTTAAAAAAAGACAATATAAATGAAGAAGAAATTAAAGCAATAATTAAGAACTATTTCTCCAATTGTATACCAATAAATCTGATAACATAAGTGAAATGAATGAATATTTACAAAAAATATAAATTACCCAGAATAACAGAAGAGGAAATAAGAGACTTAAATAAGCCCATTTTAGAAAAAGAAATGGAACAAAGCCATCAGTGAATTACCTACGAAAAAATTTCCAGAGCTAAATAGATTTACAGCTTAATTCTACCAAACATGTAAACAATAATTAATTCCAATACTATATGAACTATGTGGAAAAATAGGTGGAGTCCTACCAAATTCTTTTTATAACAAAAATATGATGCAGATATATAAATGAAGAGTCAAAAAAATTATAGACCAATTTCCTTAATTAATATTGATGCAAAAATTTTGAACAAAATATTTGCAGAGATTTCAGCAACCTATTTCCAAGATAGTACACTATGACCAAGTGAGATTTATACGAGGAATGCTTGGCTGGCTCAATATTAAGAAACCATCAGCATAATAGACTATATCAATAATAAAACTAACAGAAATCATATTATTATCTCAATAGGTACTGAAAACCTTTTGACAAAATACAGTACCCATTGCTATTAAAGAAAAAAAATGACTAGAGAGCATATAAACAAATGGAGTTTTTTGAAAAATGATACGCAAATACTATCAATAAGCATTGTATATAATGAGGAGAAACAGTAAGCTTTACCAATAAGATCAGGGATGAAACAAGGATGCCCATCATCACCACTATTATTAAATATTGTTCTAGAAATGTTATCTTTAGTAATGAGAAGAAAAAGAAATTGAGAGTATTAAAATAGTTGATGATCCAAGAAAATTATCATTGCCCTTTGCAAATGATATGTGTACTTAGAGAAGCCTAAGGAATCTACTAAAAAGCTATTTGAAACAAGTAACTTTAGCAAAGATGCAGGATATAAAATAAACCCACATAAACCATCTATATATTTACATATCTACATAAATAATTTCTGTATATTAACAAAATCCAGCAGTGAGAGATAGAAAAAGAAGTTCCTTTTAAAGTAAGTGTAGGCAATATAAAGTGTCAGAGCTGGATGACACTTCTTTTTACAAATGGAGACTAAGATCCAGAAAATTTAAATGACTTCTCCAAACTCCTATGTGTGATATGTGTCAGCACTGGGATCAAACTGGGTTACTCTGACTCTTCAGTGGAGCTAATTTCAGCTCAATAAAAGGAAGACCTGATTAACAATTCTTATCACTGAGCATTGAACTAAATGCCTTGTCTCAAAAAGTTCTCAAGTGGAGAACAGAAAGCTGTTATTTTTTTATTGTTTACCTCATCACTAATGCCACATCATGAGGATAAATGAAAACACCTATTGCTATTTCAAACTCAGGTCTTTCTGACATTTCTTAAAACTTTACTAAATGAATAAAGGAAGTATTGTCAAAATGTAGAAATTCCATGTACACATGTCCTTATCTCCATTTTACGACTAAATCTACAGAATCTCAAAGAAGTGAAAGAACTTGGTCCAAAGAGCCTAATAACATATGCAAGAGGTAGGAATCAAATTTTGCTTCTTTGTGTTTATATTTAGCATGGTGGTCACTTGAGAACTGAACTTCCTTCCATGGGAACAACAGTGATTTGATTATGCACATGTAAGGGCCTTATCAATCCTGCTGCCATCCCCATGACTCTCATCAAGGACCTTTCATATTCAGCACTCAGATTTACAAGGAACCTTAGAGACTGTCCCCTTAAAGAGATCATATCTGTCAGAATAAAAGATCTAAAGTTCAAAGGAACCACTATTGTTAATCTCTTCATTTTTACAGAAAAGGAAATAGGTACAATAAGGACTTATTGAACACATATAATTAACGTGTCCAAGATCACATGTTTCAAAGACTAATACTCAGGATTTTAAATCATAGATCTGCAAAGAAACTTTGGTTGTTGTTCAGTCATGTCTAAAACTTCTTTATTCCTTTTGGGATTTTCTTGGCAGAAATACTGTAATGATTTGTCTTCCTCTAATTCATTTTACAGGTGAGGAAACTGAGATAAATAGGATTAAGTGACTTGCCCAGATCAGAAACTAGAAAGTATCTGAGGCTGGATTTGAATTTAGGTCTTCCATATTATGCTCTTATGCACTATGCCATTTAAGTGCCCATACAGGAATAAAGAGGCTAAATAATTATAGGGATCATCTCAATGAGAATTACTCTAGCTCTGGAAGGGATCTCAGAGACCATTTAATCCAATTTCCTCCCTTTAAAAAAGAGAATCTAGAGCCTCAGGGAATCAAAGTGATTTGCTTAAAGTCATGCAAGCAGTAGTTGTCAGAGATGGGGTGTCCTCTCACTTCCCCTGTCCCTAATTCCAAGGATCTTTCCAGCATAGCATGTAGTACACTCAAAATGGAAAATGGAAAACACAACAATGAATTGAGATCCAAAGACATTAATTAATTTGATCAAGATCACAAGTTATAGGAAAATGCAAAAGGAGTGATAGATAAAGGGAAGGGATGGGCTTTAAGAAAGGAATAAGAGAAAAAGTATCAGTAGAGAAAACAGCAGAAAGGGCTCCAAAGGTCATCTAGCCATTTTCAAGAACAATGTTGTGTGCTGCTCACACCCTCCTCTCTACTCTAACATGCCCCCTGATTCCCAGAGCCAGAGAGCAACCTCCTTGGATCTGTCTGAGGCTGTTTCTCAGGAGATCCAGCTCCCCAGAGCCCTTATTGAATCAATTGCTCTCAAATTATCTAATGAGACTGATTCTAGTTGCTCCATTACTGTCTTTTCCTTTCCCTTGGGCAGGAATTTCCATTACTAGTAGTGAGATCCAAGGTGAAGAAGGTCTCCTACATCCTCCAAAGGGCTGGACCTTTAGGGAGAGACTGAAGGTTGCTCTTGGGCCCTTCTTCAATGATGTAATCTGTCTTCCTTTGGAGGGTGGGTGCTATGTGGTATACACAACTAATCAGAGCCAAGGGTGGCATCTGAACCCAGATCTCTCCTAACTTCAGGTCCAGGGAAAACTGGATATGAGGTCAGAGGACTTGTCTCTGAGTCTGTTCTCTGTTGCCTTCAACCTATGGGGCACTGGGAAATAGAAAGACATTCATTAAAAGTGCATTATGTGCCAGACATTGTTCAAAATGCTATGGATGCAAAAATGAAACTTTCTTATATTCATTTGCCTTCTATTCTTTTTAGAATAAAAATGAACAGATTAAAGACAGAAACATATACAGAAGAGACACAAAATAGTCACAGCCTCCTTGAACCTTTATTTGCTTATCTACAAAATCACTACATTTGACTAGAGTCCCAAATGGTATTATTCATCAGGAAATTGAGGTTGGGAGAAGATAGGTGCTTTGGAGCAATAAGAGCCTAGTTCCTGAGGGCAAACTTCTGAAGGAAGGTAAAGGACAATGATTGGTGAAAGTCATTGGTCCTGGGGTCTTCAGCCTTGGAGGTCTGACCAGCTGCTAGGCTATGTGTGGGAGCTTAGATATAACTTTTGAGGAACTGACTTGAATAAATCTTGAGTGTTAAATTTGGAAAATTATGTATTTTTTGAGGTGCTGATTTCAATGAGATTTTATTGCTATATATGTATGCTACTTCTTATATAATGAGGGCATGATTTTGAGAGACTTTGAAGGCTTAATTTCTTTCAGGATCTCCATTCATGTTCTAGGATTACCCCTCCCTTCCTTCCTCCCTTCCTTCCTTCCTTCCTCGCTTCCTTCCTTCCTTCCTCACTTTCTTCCTCCCTTCCTTCCTCCCTTCCTTCCTCCCTTCCTTCCTCCCTTCCTTCCTTCCTTCCTTCCTTCTTCCCTTCCTTCCTTCCTTCCTCCCTTCCTTCCTTCCTTCCTCCCTTCCTTCCTTCCTTCCTCCCTTCCTTCCTTCCTTCCTCCCTTCCTTCCTTCCTTCCTCCCTTCCTTCCTTCCTTCTTTCCTCCCTCCCTCCCTTCCTTCCTTCTTTCCTTCCCTCCTTCCTAATAAACATACAGTGATCACTGATGTGTCACTTAAATGTCATTTGCTCAACCTGTATAATGGTATTTGTGGCCACATTTTATTTCTGCTTAAAAATCTGAGAGGGGAGGGGTGTTGTTACATCTTTGTTATATGAACAAGCCAAGTCAAATCATCAATTATTAAGTGCCTTCCCTATACCAAATACTATATAAACATTGAAGATATTGCTTATCCTTTGTTTTTTTTTTTTTCCTGAGGCAATTAGGGTTAAGTGACTTGCCCAGGGTCTTATCCTTTGTTTTTGAAGAGAGCCAGTGACATCCTGGATGATGTCTTGATTTAAGGTGAATTGGATTTAAGAGAGGCAGACTCTTCCAAAGTCATCAACCTCACCTCTTTTCTAGTCATCAATTTGGGAACCCACCACTGTGGAGATGCAACCTGGGAACTTTTCAGAAGGCACTACATATATCCACAGCCATTGAAAACCCAGAAAAGAAAGTTCTTGACACCATCAAATGAAATTATCTTAACAATTAAAATGCAATTAAAGAATCGACAATATCACCTGTTTTGTCACCATACCCTAAGGAGCTGAAAAGCAGCTGAAATCTTCCCTATGTATTAACTCCCCCATTAGAAGATAAGCTCCTTGGGAGCAGGGTTTGTCTGAATTTCCTATTTGTGTCTATAATGTCTAACACAGTTCTTTAAACATAATAAACACTTAATAAATGCTTTATTTATTCATTCACTTAAGTGTCCACTAAAGCAAGAGATGCTTTAATTTTAAGTTCTCTTAAGAATAGTGATTTGGTTCGACAATGACAAACCATGAGATATCGGGACTGAATTTTTTAAAAGTTGAAAATTGTGTGAACAGAGCTCTTAATGTAACCAACAATCCACTTGATACCTCAGGAAACTATGTTATGATTCACATTCAATTCCCACAGTCCTCTCTTGGGATGCAGATGGCTCTCTCCAATCCAAGTCTATTGGAACTGGCTTGAATTGCCTCGTTATTGAAAAGAGCCATGTCTGTCAGAGTTGATTATCACATAATCTTGTTGTTACCATGTTACAATGTTCTCTTGGTTCTACTCACTTCACTTAACATCAGTTCATATAAGTCTCTCCAGGCCTCTCTGAAATCATCCTTCTGATCATTTCTTATAGAACAATAATATTCCATAAAATTCATATACTATAATTTATTCAGCCATGCTTTAGCTGAAGAGCATCCACTCAGTTTCTAGTTCCTTCTGACTACAAAAAGGACTGCTACAAACATTTTTGCACATGTAGATCCTTTTCCTTTTTTATGATCTCTTTATGATACAGCCCCAGTAAAGATACTGCTGGATCAAAGGTACAGTTTAATTGTCCATTGGGCATAGTTTCAAATCGCTTTCCAAAATGGTTAGATCAGTTCATAACTAGCAAATAGTAATTTTCATCATAAATCATTCAAAATTGTCTTGGATCATTATATTGCTGATAATAACTAAATCATTCACAGTTTTAAAAATCCCATTTTTAAAATCATAGAATTTCATAAAGATTGCCAACTATAGTAAGAAGTGGTCATCTACTCAGACTGGAATACATAGCTGTAGTTAGAAAATAATATATTCCTTGTGTTTTTAAATTTTATTCTTATATCCTATGAGCTAGAGAACAAGAGTTCTATCTCCATATGGCAGATGAAAATAAGGTTCTGTGAGAAGAAAGATCTTGATGAGGATTTCTGATCTTCATATTTATTAGCTATTTTCATAGTACAATATTGTCCATTCTACAGGGAGAGTTATGGGAGTATGCTACTGGGAACCTTTTTTTCTCTTTCCTCCCAAGCTTCTGAACTTCATCATGGTCTATGAATATAAAGCTTTCTTAGAGCTGCCTTCATATCTCTGTTCCTCATACTATAAATAATGGGGTTTAAGGTAGGGGTGAGGATGGAGTAAAATATGGCAGCTAGGCGCCCTTGAAGTGGAGAGTAGCCATTCACAGGCCTCATGTAAGCTGAACTACCAGTGCCATAAAAGAGTACTACTGTGATGAGGTGGGAGGAACAGGTGGAGAAGGCCTTCTGGCGACCCTGTGTGGACTTGATACGGGCCACGGTGGCTAGGATCCGGATGTAGGATAGGACGGTAAGTGCAAAGCAGCTCATGATGACACAGCCACTGACAACAAAGCCAAGTGCCTCATGTGTCTGAGGATCGGTGCATGACAATCGGAGCAGTGGAGGGATGTCACAGAAGAAATGTTCTACTGTGGAATCATGGAAAGACAGGGTGAAGGTGTTGACTGTGTGGAAGGATGAGAAGAGGAACCCACTCACCCAGGCTGCCCCCACCAGCACACAGCAGAACTCTTGGGTCATGGTGGTCCCATAGGTCAGGGGCTGGTAGATGGCCAGACAGCGGTCATAGGCCATAGAGGTGATGAGAAAGCACTCAGTAGCCCCACAGAAGACAAAACCAAAAAGTTGAACTGCACACGCTGGGAGAGAGATGAATTCTGAACCACCCAGGGCAGCAAAGAGCGCCCGGGGCAATGTGGTGGTGGTAGAACACATGTCAATGAATGATAGATGCTTGAGGAAAAAGTACATGGGTGTGTGCAGATGAGAATCCAGATTCACTGCTGCGATGATGGAGAGATTTCCAAGCACAGAGAATATGTAGATGAAAAGGAAGAGAGCAGCACTCAAACTTTGCTCTTCAGGAATGGCTGAGAAGCCCTGGAGAATGAATCCTGGAACCCTGGTGCAATTGGTCATTTTCTGTTCTATGAAAAGTCCATCAGCTATAGGGGATGCACAGGAACAGGTTCATTCGAAGAATTCTGGGAAGGAAATGAGGAACCAGAAAAACATCACAAAATCTTATGAGCTGGAAGTTATTTTTGTTTACACCCTTCCCTTTAAACAGTCCTTCCTACAGTGTAAATTATCTGAGATAGTGAAGAGTTCAAGGTTATATCATATCACCTACCCTCCTACACATAATAGTTTTCCCCAATAAGTAGTGTTCTGTTTGAATTCCTGAAATGATATAGTGTAGCATATTTCGTTTCATGAAATTGTGGTGTTTCATAATTCTTCCTTATATTTAGCCAATAATTTTCCTCTTATAAAGTCTATCCAATTATGTTCTGGGGGCCATACAAAAGAAATATGAAGTAATGTGGCACAGTGGAAAGAACGTTAGATTTAGAATTGGAAGCTCTCAGTTTAAATCTTATCTTGGCCATCTATGTTAATGTGGGTCAGTCATCTCACCTGTGGATTCAGTTTCCTTTCTTGTAAAATAAAGTGACCTAACTAGAGAATCTAATTAATAATAATAATAATTCCTTCCAGGTCTATAATCTTATACTCTTTCTTTTATATCACAGCTCTTTGACATCTCTTTCCAATGACATCTCTTTGATAAGATTGAAAAAAACATGGTTCCCTCAACCAATTTTCAATAGGAAGGTTTGAAGTCCCCTCCCTCACATTGTTACACTGCTCTCGATGCTCTACAACTTGACAATATAGAATGTTGTACTTAGTGTAGAATATGATTTATTCCAGATGTGCTTTGACTATGACACTCAAACTAAAGGAAAATGAAAAGTGTGCTTATCTAGAAGAGAAAAATGGATGATTCCTAACTATAGTTCATTCAAGAAGCGAGTAAATCTGCAATCACCTCCATGTGTTACCTCCAGCAGAACCTCCATGCCCTTAACTGACTGTATTGCCCATATGTAGATTACCCTCCTTTCCTTTCTTTACCTTTTGAATTTATACTCATTTTTAAAGTCCAACTCAAACATCATAATATCTAGGATCCCCCTGGTTGGAAAAGTTTCCCTTTTATTTCGTACTTTGCTTTTCACCCTTTGATGAAATCATCCTCCTCTCCCAAATTACTTGGATTCACTCTGTGTTTCAACTGCCTTCTCACTCTGGAAGTTCTCCCATTCTCTGTGGTCTTGTCAACCTGACCCATCCCTTTACCCCCTGTCTCTTTTGCCCACTGATGAGTTCTTCCTGGAACAGCCTTCTGAGGAAGGCCCAGGCCAGTCACTACTCAATCCTCTTCTGACCTTGTCACTCCAAACATTGATACTATGCTCTATATTGATACCTTCCCCCCTCCCCACTTCCCACTGCAGCTATCTTTTATATGCATTTTTTCCTGATTAAAATGTATGGCCTTTGAGAGCAAGTACTGGTTTTTTTAGTTATATTTGTCCTCCAGCCTTTAGTATAGTGCCTGGCACATAGTAAGTGCTTAATATATGCTTATTGATTTGTCCAGCAGCAGCATGCCTCATATTTATACTGCGTGTTAAGGTTCACAAAGAACCTTACACCTTATGTTACTTCATCAGAAATACACATATTGAGCTATAATTATGTCTTAGTTCTTCTTCTCCATCTACTCCTTTCTTGCTTCCTACAAGTATGCTCAGGTAGTAGTAGTAGTAGTAGTAGTAGTAGTAGTAGTAGTTGTTGTTGTAGTATTGGTAGTACTAGTAGTAGTTATAGTAGTGGTAGTAGTGGTGGTAGTAATGGTAGTAGTAGTAGTAGTAGTAAGAGGAGTAGTAGTAGTAAGAGGAGTAGTAGTAGTAAGAG
>JAJPUD010002296.1:173020-197337 GCA_023553655.1 Myrmecobius fasciatus | reverse complement strand
AGTAGTAAGAGGAGTAGTAGTAGTAAGAGGAGTAGTAGTAGTAAGAGTAGTAGTAGGAGTAGGAGTAGTAGCAGCAGCAGCAGCAGCTGTGGTAATGATTATAACTAACATTTATATTTTATAGCTTACAAATTTTTACATATATGATTTCTATTGATACAGCCATCTTATGAGGTACACACTACTATTATCCCCATTTTTTTAGATGAGGAAGCAGGTTGTATGAGGTTAAATGGCTTTGCTTGAGTCACACAGTCAAAATATGATTAGAACTCAGATTTTTGTCAAAGTGCAATATTAGAGCTACTAAGTCACCTAGATCAGCTGTATTCAGTCTACTAAAAGAAAAAAAAACTGTCTCTTGACATTGCTACTATTCAAGCAGCTTTCTATTCCCTTTACTGCCCAGTCCCAAGAAAGAGTTGTCTTTGCTAACCCTATTATTTCTGCCTAGAATGCATATTTATCTTAACTTTTCTCTTGAATTACAGCCCTAAAACATGAAATACCTGCTGGAATCATAACCTGGAAACCCTATTAAAGAAATTTGTGCAAAATAGAATCAATTATTTTCTCCTTCGTAACTTCTTTTTCATTCAAACTCCATGATTTCTGTGTAACATAGTCATACCTTACGCCACCTGATTTTAAATGCCTATATATTAGGATATAAACCATATTCCCAATCTCCTACCTTCTGATTTCTTATTACCATTCCCTTCAATTTTCCACCCAATTCCTAACCAAACACCTCCACCCTTTCTACCATCCCTGTGAAGTGCCTATTCCATAGGCAAAAGGTTTCATTTAAAATTCATTTTGAATCTTTTTCTCTTCTGCTCCTTACATCTTTTAGGTGTCATTGACACTTGGCTTCCTCATATGACAGCCTTTATGGCCACCCTTTCCAGTAATGGTTGCACCTTGATTCATTCTTCTTGGCTCATTGATTGATTTGGAAGAATTAAATATTCCTTCTTTCTTAGTGCCACTCACAACCCCCTACCTCCATTATTCAGTAATGCCTCCTACTTTGAAAGCCATGTTATTCACATCTACCATTAATGAAAATTCTGGTAGCTATTGTCTATAGATTTTCAGGTGACATCCTATCCTTTTTAGTGTTATTTTATCCCCCCCAGTTACATGTTTTTAAAAATTAGCTTTCATTTTTACAGAAATTTGAATTTGAAATTTTCTTCCTTTCCTCTCCCTTCTTCCAAAAAATGATAAGCAGCTTGATATAATTTGTGTTATCATGTAAAACATATTTCCATATGAGTCACAGTTGTGAAAGAAGAAACAGATCAAAAGGGGGAAAACACAAGAAAGAATAAAGTAATTGGGGAAAAATAGGCTTCAATCCTCATTTAGGGTCTATCTTATCTGGTTATGGACATCATTTTCCTTTCTGTACTTGTCTTGGGCCACAGTGCTGCTAAAGAGAGTTATGTCAGTCATAGTTGATCATCACACAATGTTGTTGATACTGCGTACAATGTTTTCCTGGTTCTGATCATTTCACTTTGCATCAGCTTTGTACAAGTTTTTCCAGGTTATTTTCTGAAATCTGACTAATCATTTCTCATTATACAACAGTATTACATTACTTTCATACATCATAGCTTGTTCAGCTAATGATGATCCTCCCAGTGTCCACTATTTTGGTACCATGAAAAGGAGTGTTATAACATTTTTTGCACATATAGGTTCTTTTCCCTTTTTAATGATCTCTTTGGGATATAGACCTGGTAGTGCTATTACTGGGGTCAAAGGGTCCGCACAGTTTGGTTGCTTTTTGGGCATAGTTCCAAATTGCTCTCTAGAAAACTTGGATCATTTCAAAATTCCATCAGCAGTGCATTAGTGTCCCAATTTTCCCACATAAAAACAAAGTTTATTACTTTCCTTTTTTGTCCTATTTGTCAATCTGATATGTGTGAGAGGGTATCTCAGAGTTCTTTTAATTTGCATTTTTCCTATCAAAAGTGATTTGGAGAACTTCTTCATATGCCTATAGACAGCTTTGATTTCTTCATTTGAAAACTCCCTGTTCACATCATTTGATCTTTATCAATTGAAAAATGGATTGGTCTCTTCTAAGCTTGATTCAGCCCTCAATATATTTGAAAAATGGGGCCTTTATAAGAGACATTTGCTGGATAGATTGTTTCCTAGCTTTCTGCTTTCCTTCTAATTTTAATTGCATTGCTTCTAGTTTTCACAAAAGCTTTTTAATTTAATGTAACCAAAATGCCTCTTTTGTATTTTATAATGCTCTCTATCTCTTGTTTGGTCATGAATTCTTCTTCTCATGAATCTGGCAGGTGGATTGTTCTTTACTCTTCTAATTTGCTTATGGTGTAAACCTTTATGTCTAAATGATTCACCTATTTTAGCTTTATCCTGGAATAGGATATAAAATGTTGGTCTATGCCTAGTTCTTGTCCTATTATTTTCCAGTTTTTTCAGTGGTTTTGTCAAAAGTGAGCTCTTATCTCAAAAACTAGGATCTTTGGGTTTCTTAAATGCTGGCTTATTATAATCACCAATTACTGTGTTTTTGTACCATGTCTAAGCCACTAATCTACTCCTCTATTTCTTAGCCAGTACCAGATAGTTTTTATAATCACTTCTTCATATTTTGAAATCTGGTATTGCTAGGGCACCTATTTTTTAAAATTAATACTCTTGATATTCTTGACCTTTTGTTCTTTCAGTTGAATTTGTTTCCAGCTGACTTTTTACTAGCTGTATCAGAAAGTTTTTTGGTAGTTTGATTGAAGTAGCACCTAATAGGTAAATTAGCTTAGTCATTTTGATTCCATTGGCTTGGCCTGTGCATGATCAATTGATATTTTTCTAATTTTTTAGTTCTGACCTTATTTTTGTGAAAAGTATTTTGCAATTGTGCTCATGTTGTTTTTGGGTTTATTTTGGCAGCTAGACTCCTAAGTATTTTATAATGTTTATAGTTGTTTTAACTGGAATTTTTCCTTCTATATCTTGCTGCTGGGCTTTATTGGTTCCTATTTTTAAAAAAATAAATTTGGTACATGATTCAGTTTTTCTTTTTTCCACTACTCCTGACCTCATGCAAGGGGAACTCCACATTTAACAATCTGACTCTCCCTCAAACACCATAACAACTCAGTTTTTCAACTATCTCACTTCCCATAACCAACTTCATAACCCTCTCTCAGACTAAGACAAAGAGAGTTAGACTTTGATCTTTTCAGTACCCCAAAATGCACTATCTCTGCATTCAAGAATTCAGAAATCCCCCTATTTGACCACAACTTAAGTTTTACCTTTCTCTCAGTCTTTAAATACTAAATTGTGCTCCCACCACAGCCTCCAGTCCCTCAAACCTTCAATCTTCATTCAGACTATCACTCCTGCCTTAGTCATTTTGTCTTTTCCTCCCCTTCCATTTTGATTCCTTGATGAAATAATACAATTCTATACTATACTTTTGTTTGAGTGCCTGAACACTGTATCATATTTCAATTACATTCTATGAAGTTTAAGCCTTAAATGACTACCACCATTCACCATCCAGGATGTGTTGTAACTGAAATCAGCAGGTCTTGGCAAAAGGCTAGATATATGGTATGAAGAGATAGGGAAGAAACAAAGGTGATTCCTTGGTAGCAAGCCTGAGAAACTGAGAGAATGGTATTGCCTTTGACATTAATAGGAAAGTTAGGAGCTAGGGAGGGTTTTTGAGGGAGAAATACTGAATTCAGGTTAAAAAAGGATAAGTATAAGTGTCTACTGGACATCTAGTACAAGATATCTGAAAGTAGTTGAAAATGTAAGATAGGAATTCAGCAGAGAGATTAGGAAAAGGTAAGTAGACTTGAGAATCATCAGCATAGAGGTGGTAAAGAAATCTATAGGAATCGATGAGTTCACCAAATATATTGCCATGATCCTTATTCAGACCCTTGTCACCTCTTGCTTTGACTATTCCAATAGCTGCTGGTTGTTCTGCTTGAATCAAATCTCTTCCCTCTCCACCTCATTTTCCATTCAGTTGTCAAAGTGATTTTCCTAAAGGACACTTCTGACCATGTTATTTCCTTACTTAATAAATTTCATTGGATCTCTACTACTGCCAGAATCAAATAGAATATCTTCTGTTTGGTGTTTAAAACCCTTAATAATCTTCACATGCATGTACACACACACACACACACACACATTTATAGTCTTCTTACTCTTAATCCCCACAGTGTACTTTTTAATCCAATGACACTAGCCTCACTGGTTTTCCTCAAAAAAATATTCCTCTGCCATCATCCCACCTTCTAAAAGAAGCCTTTCCAAATCCCTCTTCATTCCAGTACCTTCCCCTATTTTCTATTTATAGTATTTATAGATTGCTTTGTACATATATTCTTGCATGTTATTATCCCCATTTGATTGTAAACTCCTCAAATGTAGTAATTATCTCTTTTGCATGCACTTAACACAGTGTCTGGCAGATAGTGTTTATTGATGTATTGCTTGATGACTCCTTCCCTGCCTTCTCACCTTCATTGAATACCACCCTTATTCAGGTTTTCATCACGTCTATAGACTTAAATTGGTCTCCATGTTCCAAACTTTCTTTTTCCAGCCCATCCTCCATACAGTTTCAAAATAATCTTCTTAAGATACACACATGTTTAATTATGTTTTCCACAGATAAAATATTAACTCTTTGGCTGAAATTTCAAATGCCCAACAATATTTTTCCAGTTCACTTTTTCAATCCTGTTGTTCTAGTCAAACCTGACCCATTCCCCCAATTTTGAGCTTCATCTCCCAATTTCCCATTATCATTATCAAAAGACATTCTCATACAACCTTTGCTTCCCTGAATCATTGCCTTTCTTTAAAGTTTGGTTTAGATGCCTTCTCTTCTGTATAACTTTCTCACAGTTATTTCCCCATTTTGTACTTTTCTTCAATAGTTGGGGTTTCTGAGGATCAGCTGCCATATGATGTACTAAGAGTAACTTAATGACTAATGCTATTGTGGTGACCCATAAGCCCCCACCAGTGTGGTTTCAATCAGCCTTTAAGCTAAGACATTTATTAAGAAAATATATTAAGAACAATTGATAGAAAATAATACTTCTAACAGTCTGGGCTGTACTTTCCTATGTAGAAGGAAACATTAAATTTATTGTATATTGGTAGTGAAGTAATATATAGTAATACACACACATATAATAAAAAGGGCAACTCACAACTTCTTGGACTACATGACCTAGAAGTTCATTATTTTTCTGTAGACTCACTATACAACACCCCTAAAGTAGTAGAATAACAACAATGATAATGTTGATAATAACTAACATTTATATAGTGCTTTCTATGCACCAGACACTGGAGAAACTGGAGCAAATGCAGGTTAATTGATTTATCCGGGATCATACAGTGAATGGCAGAGGCCACATGTGAACTGGGATCTTTCTGACTCTAAGTCCAGTGTTCTACCTACTGTGTCCTCTAGCTGCTTCTAGGTTCCCCATGAGTAAAGAGTGTCCTTGCTGAGTGGTCCTACATGTTTGGATTGCTAAGATCTACTTATCTCATAAGTGTATATTTGGTGGTCTTCCCTGTTGCAAAGATTCACACGTCTTGAAGCTTCTTTCTTTCTCATCTGGCTATTGTATCCACATCTATCCTCTGATGCATATATCTCCTCATAGCTGGATACATTGTCTCCTAAGGGTCCAGTAATACTGAAAATATGGCCAGTGTGTGTGTGTGTGTGTATGTGTGTGTGTGTGTGTGTGTGTGTGTCCATGAAACTGGAGTTTGGGAGCATTATGTGTGACACAGGTGGAGAAGAAAGTCCTTAAGAAAGAACTCTTGATATTGAACTATATCTAGCCATTCAAACCCTCCAGAAACTTGTTTGCCAAATCAATTACTTGTTCCCTATTTGACTCAAGTTCACATTTCATAAAAACATGAAAACAAGATGTAGACATATCTTTTTTTACACACTCAAATCTTACCATGTTTATTTATTTTTGTTTCGTTGGCTGAGCTTGGGTTGGGATGGGGTTGAAGAGAAAATAACATTCTGCTTCTTTATAACCATGAGATTTTTCTTGATCCTGATGGTTATTAGTTTTTTCTCCTTGAATTACATTATATCAAGCAATCAACACACATTTAATAATATATGTCAGATATTAAGTATTGAGCTTAAAAAGGGAAAGGAAGAGTCTCTGCCTTTAATGTGCTTATATTCTAATATGTCTTTGTATATGTTGAATCACTCTTGAAGGCATACATTTTATTTTTTACTTTTATTCATAGTGCATAGCTTGGTGTTCAGCATATATTTATTATGTCTGTATCTGTCAAAGCTGTGGTTTTTTTTTTCAGTAGCAATATATAGCTGTGAAACTTGGACTATAGGAAAGCTGAGCACTACAGGAATTGGTGCTTTCAAATTGTGGTGCTGTCCCTTGCACAATAAGGAGAACAAATCAGTGAGTACTTAAAAGAGATTAATTCTGACTATTCATTGGAAGGACATATTCTGAAACTGAAGCTTAAATCCTTTGGTCACATAATGAGAAGATAGGACTCACTGGAAAAAAAACCCTAATTTTAGGAAAGAAGGCAAAAGTAAAAAGGGACAGCAGAAGATGAGATAATAATATTTTAGAAGTAACAAACATGAACTTGGACAGACTTTACGAGATTAATAGAGAATAGAAGAGTCTGATTTATTATGTTCCATGGGGTTATAAAGAGTCAGACCTTATTGAATGACTGAATAACAACACCTGTGTAAAACATATATGTATGTGTGTATAGACAAATCTAACTATATGCATATATGGATAGTTTTGAATGTACATATATGTGTATATATATTATTTTATGTATATGTATTTTATTATGTATACATGTATATTTGTATTTACATGTGTATGCATTATATATGTATGTATGTAGTTGCACTGAATCCACTACATTTTAAGTTATCTAAGCACATACAGTATCTCATCTAATTTTTGAAAAATCTAAACTAGTATCTACTATAGGGCTATATACAATAGATACTTAATAAAAATAGGTTTTTTTGGAAATCTCTCATGAGATAGCACAATTTATTTTAGATGGTTTTAATGCATTCTTATTTCGACTTATTAAAAGCTATCTTAAAACTTTCATCACTTTCCATACTCTAGTCAAACCCACAAATCTGATGAAAATCCCAGTCATTGACAACAAACAAGTAGACAGAAGTTTGGTCAGATTCTGAGGCACACTACTAGAGAGTTGCAATTACAGCTTAGTCATTCCATTAATTTCTATTCTGCTAACTCTGAATCCAATAAATATATTGTAATTTAATGTACCATTTCCCAAACTCTGTTCTCTCTACTATGCAATTCTGTGTTAAATGACTTACTGAAACCCAGGTATTCAGTATCTCTGGTTTTACTTCAAGGGCTGCAGTAAGATATGGAACTAATCTGGAACTAGAGATGACCTCCTCCTAAGTTCTTAATCATTTTGTACTATTGACCCTTTTCTAGTCTGGTGAAAATTATAGAAACCACAATGCATTTTAAAATGAGTAAATTAAAACATATAGTGTGTGTATAACTATATATAATTACATACACATTCACACACTTCTATTACATAAATACATAAAGGATATGTCTATGTCTACACATGTAGATATTTATATGGAGATAATTCTATACAGGATATCAATGTTACAGAGAAAATCAACTTTAAAAAACTTTAGAACTGAGTAGTACAATTGAAAACCATGAAGATAAGATTCAACATTCACATCTTGACAGGTGGTGAATTTAAGGTGTAGAAAAAGATGTATCATCAGTAATGAATAATATGGGGATTTGTTATAGCTGAATTGTGCAGATTTTAATTAAGGAATTTTTGTTTTGTTTTGCTTTGTTCTTTAATTTGCTCAATGCAAGGGTAATTGTTTTTAATGAAAAAGAAAGCAAAGAACTCTAACAGGGAGAGGTGAAGGAGTTTTGTCCATGTGGGAGATCATCAATGCAAAGGCAAAGAACCTGGAAGAGAAATCCCAAGTTTGGGGGAAAAGCAAGCTGACCAGTTTGAAAAGAATATGGAGTACCCAAAGAGGAAGAGAAATAAGCCAAAGTTTATTTGTCAATACAATACTCCACCATGCCTTATGTATAATGCAGTAGATAGAAGATGGAGAGATGTAAGGGAAGCAGAATGTTAAGAAAAAGAAGTGAAAGAAGATGAAAGATAAGAAGTGGGGAAAATGAGAAAGAAGATAAGGGAAATGGAGAAGAGAGCAAGGGAAAGGAGATATGAAGGAAAGGGGGAAGAGAGGAGAGGACAGGAAGCAAGGGGACAGAAAGGCAGAAGAAAGAAATATGATGGAAGGATGATGAGAGTAAGATGGGAAGGGCAAGGCAGCAAAAAGGAAGAGAAGATGGCAAGTATTGTCAAAGAGGACAACTTCTAGATCGTGATTTAGACTGAACGAATCATGTAATTCAAGAAAAAGGTTTGTTCATTTGTTTTTTGGATGGAGGAAAAATGTTTTTAGCTCATTGGTAATGTACCCAAAATGTTATTTGGGTATCTTCCTACTCTGTGAGGCTGGGAGGCTAGTGGCAATAAAAGAAACTAGGGTACTCTCCACACAAATGATCTGAGACACAAACCAGAGCTGGTTGGAATATTAAATATATAACAGGAAGTTTCAGCTGTTTACATCCATCTATCATCCAGGAAGTCTTGAATTCTAGGCAACTAAATAATCCACTGAAAAGAAATCTGGATCTGGAGTCAGTAAGACATGAGATCACTTGTAGCATAGACATACATTAACTATGTATACTTTCCTCTCTGTCTGCCTCAGTTTCTTCATTTGTAAAACTTGGATAATAAAGTCCTGCAAGTTTGTTGTGAGGATAAAATCAGATAGCATTTATAAAACATTTTGCAAAATTCAAAGTGCAATATAGATAATAAGCATTTAATATTTAATTATGAATGTAAATAATTGCATAGCATTTTGAAGTTTGTGAAGTATTTTACAAACATTAACTCATTTTATCAATAATTAGGCTAATAAAAATTATTGGTATCATTAGCATAATCACCATAGAATGTCCTGATGATTACAATAGCAAAGCTGATGTTCACAAGGGAGTTTGTGCTATATGAAATACTTATCATATTACTTTAGTCCTTACAATACCCTTATGAAAAATGGCATAAATATATTCTCCTACCACCCTGAATCTCTCAAAACTTATATGATGCTGTGTGACCCTGAACAAGTCACTTAACCCCAACTGCCTCAGCAAAATAAATAAATAGATTAAAATTTAAAAAAAACCACTTATGTGATGTTTCCATGGTCTCACTTCTCATAAATGCTAGATATGAGGTTATATATGGATCTCTGAACCATAGGTAGAACAGTTGCCTCACTGTCTCTTGGTGGCTTTTGTGAACAGGTCATCTAAATACATACCTGGTGGCAGTGTCCTATCTCATCACCAGAAAGCCAGTTTGTGAGTGCAGTCTGCCAAGAATGGAAATTATGATTGAGTATCTCCAATAGGTCCAATTGAATGAAAAGAGGTCATGGAAATAGAAGTCAGAGAGTGAGGCAGTCTTTTTTTCTTTTAATAAGTCACTATTTTAAGACACTGGAAATTGAGAGTATTATAAGGTTTTGGGAATAAATGAGGCGGGGGTGATGGTGAAATCCAGTCAAAAATATAGAGTCAGGACTCCAAGGGTCTGGTTAGCTGCTGGATCTGAGCCCATGGAATCCCTGCAGTGATGTTCTTCCACCTGATTCATGGGGGATTCTCCTGAGCACACCTCTGGGAAATGGTTCTTTTGACTCCATAATGGATCCAACTCCTAGGAATTAAACATTTGATTATTAGAATGTCAGAAATATTGGTCTATCCTGATAGACTCAGATGTCTACTTGACATGGGGACTTTGGCCAGTTTAGAGATAGCTCTGATCACCCATGCTAGTGATTGCCTCAGGCTCATGGATATGGCAATTCTTAAAGGATCAGCAATTTCAATGGTGTAAGAAAAGCCAAATGAGATATGCAAAATTGCAAAATTTAGAATTTAAAACCTGTCTTTCCCAATTAATAGTTGTGACTCCTTGGAAAAATCTCTTACCTTTTCAGGTCATTTCCCACAGTTGTTAACATGAAGTGATACAGTGGTGAACCACTGGATTTGAAGTGAGAAAGACCTGACTTTGAATCCTCCATCAGATACAATTAATGGTGTGACTCTAAGAAAGTTACAATCACTGTCTGTCTCAATTTCTTCATTTGTAAAATAGGGATAATAGCATCACCTACAGCACAAAGTGGTACTGAAAATCAAATAAGACAATATATGCAAATCACTATATAAACAATACTATTATTACTATTATTGTTGTATCATCTTCTTGAACAATTTAATTCAATTTAACATTCATTTATTAAGCACCTCCTATATGCCAACCCTGTGGTACATATTGAGAATGTGAAGACAAAAATAAAAAAATAAAATTATGAAAAAAAATATGTTCTTTAATTTACATTCTACTGGGGATACAAGATGTAAACAGAAAAGAAACTTGGTCCCTTCCAATTCTAAAATCCCTTGATGTGATGACCCCATAGAGATGATAGCCCTTCTAGATTTTAGGAGATGGCTTTTCTTGCTTGCTATGGGGTAATTCAACCATCACTTGATGAACAGTCCTCTGATGAAGACTTTTTCTGCATGAAGTCAGTGAATGGCAGATCTACCATAACTCTTGAATTTTGCATTCAAAGCCTTTCCACTTGCCCAGATTTTTCAAAGTGTGGACTCTGTTGGCTGAACCTTCTGGAACCCAAGCTCATATACTCACCAGGAAGAAGTATGAGATGAATTTAATATGGCCAAGAACCTTTCCTTATTTCCTAACAACACACAATAAAACTACTGTTTAGGGATATCCTTTGGGTTTTCTTGAACTTGTTTATAATTTGTTCCCTTGTTTCATGGTTTCTTCATAAAACAAATAAAAAGTACAGAAGGTGACATTTCTATATGGCACTTTAAGCTTTGTATAGCTATTTGCATGTGTAATGTGTTTTGGATTACCTGTAATTTAAACACAGTTTAAGATAGTACAGTGGTTAGAGTGTTCGACATAAAGTTAGGAAGACCTGAGTTCAAATGTGACCTCAGACATGAATTGTGTGACTCTGGGAAAGGTACTTAAATCCTTTTGCCTCAGTTTCCCTATTTATAAAATAAGTTAGAGAAGAAAATGGCAACCTGTTCTAGTATTGTTGCAAAAAAACAAAAAAAAAACCCAAATAGGGTCTTGAAAAATAAGACAGGATGGGGCAGCTAGGTGGTGCAGTGGATAGAGCACCAATCCTGAAGTCAGGAAGACATGAGTTCAAATTTGATGTCAGACACTTAACACATCCTAGCTGTGTGACCTTGTGCAAATCACTTAACCCCAATTGCCTCAGCAAAAAAAAAAAAAAGGACTGAAAAATCACTGAATAACAGAATCACAACTTATTGTCATTTTCCCAATCCCTTCCCCTACCTTCCCTAGAGTTGTCAAGGACAATAGTATCCTCCCAGTCCCTCGGTCTGGAAACCTAAAGGTTGTCTTGGACTCCTCACTCTCTCACACCCTATTATTCAACCTATCATCTATTACCAATATCTGTCAACCTCATATCTTTCAAATATATCCCTTTCTCTTCTCCGATTACTACTGCTGGTGAGTCTGTCTACTTTGTCTCTCCCTATTCTAATTCATCTTCCATTCAGCCCCCAAAGTGACTGAGTTAAATCTAAACTCAAAGAGTTACTACCTATGTCGAATTGGGCAAATAATGCCCAGTTTTCTCATCTGCAAGTGATCTGGAGAGGGAAATGGCAAAACATTCCATATTCTTACCAAGAAGAAACTGAGGCTGAGGTGATATGTCCTTTCAACACTGGGTATGCTCATATAGCCAAGTCAGAACTAGTATTCAATTTAGGTCCCCTGATTCAAAATCCACTGCTCTTTTTTCTGTACCCTTCTATCCTTTAGACATCAAAGAACCATTGTAGTTAAGAAAGAAGTTGCGTTAATGGACTTATGATCTCATCAATTTGCATCCTTTTCCATAGTGCAGATAGAAACTTTCCATGTATCATTGTGTATGATTTTTTTCAGTGATTCTATCCAATGAGCCAAAGATCTTCTTGATATGACTTACTTTCTTCCCTTGTCAGGAAAAAGCCCAAAAGGATTCCCAAATTGTCCTGTTGTATAAAATTGTCCTGTTCCATAGAATAATGCAGTTAGAGTCTATTGTTAATTCATCCATCTAGTCTCCAATCCAGTTAGTATTTTTTATTTTTTTTTTATTTTTTGCTTTTTTTGCTGAGGCAATTGGGGTTGTGACTTGCCCAGGGTCACACAGCTAAGGAATGTTAAGTATCTGAGACCAGATTTGAACTCAGGTCTTCCTGACTTCAGGGCTGGTGCTCTATCCACTGAGCCACCTAGCTTGCCCTCTAGTTAGTATTTTTAAAGTTAGTAACAATATTTGTGACAACTTTGATGGGAACTTAGCTTTCCTCGATTTGTATTATTATCATAAATTAAGACATTAGTTTTCCCAGAATATCTTGATTAATATATCTTTAGGGAGATCTAGGACCTGTTCTGCCACCTGGCTCCTGACTCCTCCCTCTTGAGTGGACCTCTTTGCATCTGAAAAACCCCAATACTATATTTGCCCTATAAAGGATCTCCTTACAATGAAAATCTTTGCTAAGTTCTTTTCAGAACTAATTCCACTATGAAGTTATTCTTTTCCCTCCTCATAGTGATTTCCTTCTAATGGTGCCTTTCTCCTTATCCAAAAGGGAACTGAACTAAAAACAACAAAGACTAGGTCTTTGGTAGATAGGTAGATCATAATGAGGGGCATTAACAGGAGAGGACCTGAATTATTATAAGCAAGCAATTAGGAAACCAAACTATTTCCAGAATCAATCAGGAAGAGGCATTAATAGGATTAAGTGGACATTTTGTTTTATAGTAGACTTTCAGTTCTTTGTCAAATCCCTTTCAATGACAAGTCTCACAGTTCTTGGATCCAATCAGAAGGTCAAATTAAGATACAACCTCCTGTTCCCATGTTATTTGTTCCCTTAAAAAGAACTGATACCTCATTTCCTTGCTAACTCCTATTAAGACTATTAATGAATTAAAACTTAATTGACTCCTATTACTGATAGGTTGCAGCTTCTAGGGGAGATATAGTGTAACCCTAAGGCTACCTGGCCTTGAACTTGCTGTAGTTCCACAAATAATGATGGCTGTCAGATAACAATCTATTAGTCAATAATAACAAAAGTTTCTGAGATAATAATGGAATGCATACCAGATCACTTTTCCACTCTACCTCTAAGACCACTCCTCAATTCTACCTCTAAGCCATAAAATTAGCATATCAGTGACATGAAGCACCTGATCTCTTTTTTTCAGATAAATTTATCTTCTTGCTCCATGTTCTTTGCTAAATTCTTTTGTAACTTAGTGCTTCAATTTACATTACGATTACAATAAATTTTGCCTCTTGACTTGGAGAAAGGTGCAAGCCTACAAATTCTTTTGAGCCACCTTGAGACAGTAATCTATGACCCCAACTTTTGGGGTCAATTCTGAACTTCAACATTAAGACTATTAACCCTATTTTTAGGGTTAGCCTGCTAGTCAATGGTGTAATCCCCCACTTTTTTGTAGATTCAATAGGAACTGCCTGCCTTATGGCAACAAGTTAACTTTACCTACTTTATGGTATCTACCCTCTGTTAATTGTGAGTTCAGCTAGGGAAGTTAGCACATCTTTCCCTTTTTAAATGGCTAAAAATCCCTTCTGGAACTTAAACCTGCCAGTCAATGGCATAATAATAAAATCTTTGCTAGTTAATTTGGAGAATGTCTAAGCATACACATTCTTTTGAGACAACCTACAACATCAGCCTGACACCTCAATATACTTTTGGGGTTCAAAAGCTCCTTCTTCCAACATTTGGTAGATTGTACAGGCCAAGTCCTGAAACTTCAATATGCTTTGTGGGGTTCAGCACTTCTGTACCCTGGTACCCTATCACCTCCACTTATGATTGGGCACCTCTGCCTAACAAATCCAATTCATGCACAAGTCAAGGCATCACCTTCCTGATATCATTGGTCCTCTTTGAAAAGGAAAAATAAAGAACAGCAATCATCAGTCTTTAATCTGTTATTTTCTCAATGACTAATAAAAACTGGGACCTCAAAAATATAACAATTTGTATTTTTGCCAAAGTTTGTCATTATAACTTCACAGGAAGGGACCCTAGAATTCACTGTGTCCAATTGTTTTATTTTACAAATGAGAAAAATAAGGGTAAAGCATAGTATGTTTCTTGATCATGGTCTTGTAGTCAATATTTGAATCCAGGTTTTCCTGACTCTAAGCCTATCCTGCTTTCCATTATAAAGCATTATTTTCTACTTACTCCTTTTAAGCTTTTAAATTAGGGGTAGAGATTGAGGGTAATTGTTTAATCCATACTGTTATCAAGAAATACTTTTCAATGCATATGTTTTGAAAATAAAAATAAGAAATACTTTACTAAATTTGAAATATTTTTGAAGGATTATAAACAAGGTATGATGAAGGCAAAAACATATTAACAGTAGCATTGAATATCAAGGAGCTGAATTCATGTAAAAGAAAAAGAAGTGAATTGAATAATAGATTAGAAAATAGAATCCAACAGTATATTCCCTTTAGGATATATCTCTCTAAATCTGGAGGACAGGTGTAAAGTGGGATGGAATGAATTGGAATCAAGTTTATTATGCTTTAACAGAATTTTTTCAAAAGTCCTCATTACAATAAAGATTTTGGAAAAGGAAATGACAAAAATATCAAGAGAAAGAGATTTTTAAATAATCAGCATTTGGCAACTATGTAATGAGCAATGTTATAACTTAGTACTTAAATAAAAGATTAAACAAATGCAAAAAGTCATAGATAGTAAGGCACTCTGTTATTTTTCTCTTTCATAAACAAACACATCTCTTTTATCAGTATCTTGTTGTCTTTTGAATGGATCAAAGACAATATTACATAAACATTTTAATAAATAGAATGACAATGGACAAAATGTTAAAATTTGTGGAATGTACCTATAAAAATCCTACAAAGAAAGTTTATTTCCTTGAACATTTTATTAACATCATTATTGATTAATAATATAATTATTGCATTATTGATATATTACTTATATTATTGTTGCTAATTAAACATCCATAACATTAATGACAACACTTAAGAAATAATCTTGAAATAATAAATAAAGCTAACATGTTAATTCAAAAAAAAAGTGTAACAGAAAATTTTGAAAGTCCAAGGTGAAAGAACAAAATTTAAATATCAAAAAATTCACTACAAAATCAAACCAGATAGAAAAGTTAATTGCACTTGATAAATCATTAGCTAATTGTAAAACATTACCACAAATGTGTGTCAATGCTAAATAAAATACTGACAAAAGTTACTATAATGATATATATGCAAAATTACATTCATTGTAAATTCATTTGAATAATACTATCAATGCTAGGATAGTTCAAAATTAGGAAAAGATAGCAGAACAAATAATACTAATATAAAACAGAAGTCAGAATGGTGTGATAGAATGGGAAAAAGAATATCTGGTTTAATTTTCATCTCTGACAGCTAATATGGGACCAATAGACAGATTATCCTCAGTTCATAATTTGTAACATTGAATAATGTTTATCCATTAGGGAGTGCTAAAGTGATGAAAACACTGATTCTTGATTATCAAGGTAATAGCAAAAACAATAAAGCTATGATTCTACTAACACATTCAGAAAAAAAGCCTTTATTAAAATGCATTACCACGTATAGTATGTCAGTGCTAGCAAAGCCAGGTTGTTACCTCAAAACATTTTTCTTATCAGATTATTGCTAGTGTCTTCTCCATTCCTGTATGTCCCAAAATGGACTTAAGTTGAATTAAGTTTTTTGGTTGCAATACAGATTAAAACAAAAAAAAGTGGAATAAAATATTGATATTCTAAAATAACATAAATTAGAATTATTCTAAAATCACAAACAACATGAATGAATGGGCTCTCTATGACTGAAGACATTTATCTAAAATAAAGAACTGACAAAATTTGTAATGAATAAATAATGGAAACTCCGAGTAAGAAAAAAGGTGAACCAAAATTGACCACTATTCCAATTATTATTTAATATGATCCCAGAAATATAATAAGTAGAGTCATAAGAAAAAAATGAAATGAAAGAATAAACATTGATTGGCAAACAAGAAGAAAAAAATACTTGTAAATGATAGGGTAGTTTTATTAGAAAACCATATGGAATCAACAACAAATGCAAAGAAGTAGCAAATAGCTTCAACAGATCCACGGAATATATATGCACAGAAATTATTTTTATTTCCCAAGTATCTTTCTGCTTATTCCTTACAAAAGCAAAAACAAACAAACAAACAAAAAAACAAAGAGAGAGAGAGAGACAGAGAGAGAAAGAAAAATAGTAATTTATGACAATGCCTTAAATAATTTGGAGTTACAATAAAAGAATGCATCAACAAATTATGGGATATAACTGCAAATGATAAGAATTCAAAAGCATTATGGAAACTATAAGAAGTGATGCAGAGTAAACAAAGAAGAATCAAAAGAAAAATATACATTGCTACTACAGTCATTTATCTAAATGCAACATTTGGCTGCAGCAAAACTCAGAATGAAAGTCCCGAAAAAAATTGATACTAATTTATAAAACACAAGTCTTTTTTAAAAATGGAAACTTATTGAAGTATAAATATTTACATACTCTTAGTCACAGTCACTCTTTTCTACTATTTTTTTTGATTCCTGAGAGGGACCATGCTATTTGCAGATTGATTATTTTGAGATTTTGTAGAGTATGACATAATTAAAAATTTACTAATACAAATAAATATTTATACATGTAAGATAAATCTAATATTTATTTATACATTTTATATACAAATGCATGCACACATATTTATGCATTTATGTATATATGTATTTATATACATACACACATATGTTAACTTTCTTATGCAAAAAATTTATATAGCCTATACAATATTCTGGAAATAAAGTTCTAAATTATTGGAAGGATATTCATTGCTCATGACTGGGCTGGGCTAAGAAAGAGAAGATTTCATCTAATAAATCAATTATTACAAAAATGGGCTTAATTCCTAAAGTAATTTATAGATTCAGTATTATATGAATATAATTTCTGAAGGCACTCTGTGTAATTAAATAAATCATAACAAATTTATATTGAGGAATAAAAGTTATGATCATCAAATGAACCAAAGGGGGGGGAGGAGAACCAGATCTTCAATTATATTACAAAGTAATAAATATTAAACCTACCTATTATTACAAATAAATTAGTTTAACTTGCCAGTGGAATATGTTAAATAAGTTAAACTTAGACACAAATGTGAATAGTGGTCTTCTAAAGTTTGATAACCCAAGAACATAAACTTTTGAGGAAAGAATGATTTACTCAACCAAAATTGCTTGGAGAAATGGGGTAGCAGCAATTTGGCAAACCAACAACATTGGTAGTGACATCTTAAAAGCAAAACAAATCATTTGATCACCATTATTGTCATTACCCCCCTGTAACCCTCCCATCTCACCAGCTTCAGCTGGATCCCGTGAACTTCAACACACATAATATATCCTAATAGTTGAGAAACCCTCCATATCCATTTGCTTGCAGCTAGTATGCAGATTTCACTTTCAAAATACCCAGAGGGTCTTGGTCTCCTAAAGTTCATCTCCAGAAATGTCAAGAAGAAAACAAAAAGTTGAGTTTATTATTGGATTCCCAAAAGGCGATAATCTCCCCCATTCCCTCATATGAGGTCAATATGATGCCCAGGTGTTTGAAAGCCTGGAGCAAAAATCAGAGGAGGAAACAAATTGTGGAGAGGAGACAGGTGACTAAGTAATTAGCCTTCACCTTTGTTTCCTGGGGCCTCTGGTAAGGAAGGGTACCTCCAGGGACCAAGTGCTCATTAAAAGTAGAAGTTGGCAGATTAGAATGGGAATTGGGCAGGAACTTTCTGGCCCAGTCAACAAGCATTTAAATTACTCCAAGTCACTAAATGAGAAGTTCCATAGGGAACCCTTGTTATCTCCTCTGGTAATGCAAGTGACTTCCAGCTGGGAAAACATCCTTTCAGAAGCCAGATGAGGCAAAAACAGACCAAACAAAGCTGTATTATTTACCAGGATGATTGATCAGCCTCCATAGCTGCCTTGGCCTAACCAGGCAAACTATATTTGCACATTTATTCTTACTCACATTTCTAGATTGCTTCCTTCTCAATAGCCTTCAAGAGAAGTAGTGCAAATATAACCCTCTTCATTTGACTAAGAAGAAAACTGAGTCAAAAAAAAATAAAATGAGTTACATATTTTCACAAAGATAATAATTTCTGATCTGGGTTTCAAAATTAACTTCTGATGTCAAGTCCAGTCAGTCCATGCTCTCTGCTAGACTTTGACAATTTGAAGAGGATATAAAAACAGTCATTGTGACAAATGTATGAGATTACAAGAGTTTGAGATGGAAGCCACCTTAAGTTTTATAAATAATAATAATTAACATTTTCATAGCACCTGCTATATTCCAGGTACTGTGCTAAGTTCTTTACAATTATTATTTCATTTGATCTTTATAACATTGCTGCATAGTAAATGATGCTATAATCCCCATTTTAGAGATGGAGAGACTGAGGCAATTGGGAGCTAAGTAACTTGCCCAGGAACAAAAAGTATCTGAGACCAGATTTGAATTCATCTTCCTGACTTCAGACATTGCTATAGAACACTACCCAGATGGTGCTTCTGAGGCAGCTAGGTGATATGGTAACAAGAGTGCCAGCCTAAAAATCAGGAATAAATCCTGCTTCAGAAATTTACTGGTAATCTGCCCCTTAGGTAGTACCTTTCAGCTTTAAGTTCCTTCATCAAAAAATGGAAATATTAATACTGCTGTTCATAAGATATCACTAGAAGGTAGGTAGTCTGCATATTATGATGCCCATTTTATAGATTAGGCAATTGTTTCTAGAGGCAACACGTATTAAAGACATGTCAAAGATCATACAGGTAGTTCATAATAGTAGCATAATTCAAGACCAGGTGTTCTAGCCCCCAGTTCAGTGAGTTTTCTTTTTATTAAGCCAAAAATTCTAGACTCAGAAAAATGGAAGCAACATTGGCAGTTACCTGGGCCTTCTCAATGTCCCAATTTACTCAAAAATATCTGGGTGATGTTTGGCATGTTTGGGGTGCTATGATGGGAATGGTGAGGAGACCTGAGTTTCAATACCACCAATGCCACCTATTTCCCCTTTCTGGATTGCAGGTTCCTCACCTACCTAATGAGGATAATTCTTTTTATGTTACTAACTTTATAACATTACTGTAAGGAGAGGGTTATGCAAACTGATGATTCTGGGTAAATAGGAATTATTAATTACAACTTCTCATTAGAATATTGGGGATAGAAGAAAATAGCATCAGGGAGCAAGTATCTTCCACTCATTTTTAGTGCTTAGGAAACTGCACTTCACAGAAATTAAGTGAATTTCCCAAGGTCACAGAGTTAGAAGGAAAAAAATAAAGCATATCTTGTGATACCCAATCTAGGCCTTTCTTAGTATGTAAAGACTAGTAAAAAATACTAATGGTTATGATAGGGGGACATCACCAGATTTGAAACCAGGACACAGGTATTTGATTCCCATCTCTGATACTTGCTAGATGTTTGTTTTTAGATTGTTCATTTAATCTTATCAGACATTAGTTGCCTCATATGTTAGAAAAAAAAAAGAAAAAATATTGATTTAATGCCTGAACTTGAATGTCTCATGAGAGTGGCTGTGAGCAGCAGATGAAATTGTGTGTGTGTGTGTGTGTGTGTGTGTGTGTGTGTGTGTGTGTGTGTGTGTTGATTTGGGAAGAATATCTAAGTGGTACAGTGGATAGAGCACTGGGACCCAGAGTTGGGAAGACCTGAGCTGAAATCCAGCCACAAATACTTACTAGCTGGCCATAGGTAATTCATTTAATACTGTTTTCCTCAGTTTCCTTATTTGTAAAATGAGGTGGGAAAGGAAATGGCAAACCAATCCAGTATCTTTGACAAGAAAACCCCAAAAGGGGTCCTCAAGAGTCAGACATTACTCAGAAATAACTGAACAATTGTTTGAGAAACATTATTCAAAGTGCAAACTCACCCAGCAGATGTCCTTTAGACTTTACATCTTCAAAGGACTTTCCTAATAATGAATGTGTGGGAAAACCATCAAAGTATTTTTAGTTGCATTTTGCTGATGAAAAAAACTAAGATTTATGGATACAATTGATTGATTCGCCCAAAGTTACACAGTAAGTGATGGATTATTGTTTAGTCTCAAAAACTTCTTCCCCTGACCCCTTCTGATCTTTTCTGTATTCTTATTTCCCTTTATTGTAACAATGACACATGGCACTTCATCTCTGGTCTCTTCCTTTTCCCTTCTGCCTCTTGGCTCCTTGGGTAGTATTTGAGTCTTCCCTAAAGACTTGCCTTCTTCAAAAAGTTTATTCTGATCTTCCTTAATGCTAGGGTCTTCACATTGACCAACTCCTAACACTCTATACCAAGATAAGTTTGAAATGGATTCATGATTTAGACATAGTGATACTTTAAGCAAATTAGAACAACAAAGGATAGTCAGATCTGTGGAGAAGGAAGGAATTTATGGTTAAAGAAGAACTAGAGTACATTATAAAATGCAAAATAGATAATTTTGATTATATTAAATTAAAAGGTTTTTGCACACAATAAACAATGCAGACAATATTAGAAGGGAAGCAGAAAACTGGGAAAAAATTTTATATCCAAGGGTTCTGATAAGGACCTCATTTCTAAAATATATAGAGAATTGATTCAAATTTATAAGAATACAAGCCATTCTCTAATTGCTAAATGATCAAAGGATATGAATAGACAATTTTCAGATAAAGAAATTAAAATCATTTATGGTCATGTGGGAAAATGCTCTAAATCACTATTGATCAGAGAAATGAAAATTAAGACAATTGAGATACCATTACACACCCCTCAGATTGGTTAAAATGACAGGGAAAGATAATGACAAATGTTGGAGGGAGTGTGGGAAAATTGGGGCACTACTATATTCTTGGTGAAGTTGTGAGCTGATCCAAACATTCTGGAGAGCAATTTGGAGCTACCTCAAAGGACTATCAAACTATGAATATCCTTTGTTCTAGCAATGACTCTACTGGATCTGTATCCCAAAGACACCATAAAAAAGGGAAAGGGCCCCACATGTGCAAAAATGTTTGCGGCAACCCTTTGTGTAGTGGCAAGGAACTGGAAACTGACACATGCCCATCAGTTGGAGAATGGCTGAATAAATGATAGAATATGAATGTTATGGAATATCATTGTTCTATAAGAAACGACCAGCAGGATGATTTCAGATAGGCCTGGTGAGAATTATGTAATCTGATGCTAAGTGAAGTGAGCAGAACTGAGAAAACATTGTACACAGCAACAAGATTGTATGATGATCAATTTTGATGGGCATAGCTCTTACTAACAATGAGATTGTTGAGGTTGGGAAGGGGGGACCCCAAAAAGGTCTAGACCAGTGGCACAAGGTATCTCAAAAGATTTTGCAGGCTTGAACCTCTCTCTTAGTCAAGGGGAAAAGTTTTATTGAAAGTAATGGTACAGGGGCAGCTACATGGCGCAGTGCATAGAGCACCATTCCTGAAGTAAGGAAGAGCTGAGTTCAAATCTGATCTCAGATACTTAACACTTCCTTGCTGTGTTACCCTGGGCAAGTCACTTAACCCCAATTGCCTCAGGGGAAAAAAAGAAAGAAAGTAATGTTTTGCCATTACAAAGCAGACTAAATTGTAAGGGAATTCAATAAAGAAACAGAAGCAAAGGAGATACTTTTATCCAGCTTCAACCATAGATATGCTAATTCTATTGCTCAAAGGATAGGGCTAGCAAGTAATTTACAAATGATTTGAGGGTGTTCTCTGAAATTTGATTATCACTGATCAGATCATCAGTCAGCAATGAACTGAGAAGTAGTCTATTCAGAATCAGACAGACTGGATTTCCTGAGGCAGACTCCCAAACCAAAAGTTTTAGGCTTTCATATTACATCAAGATGATTCAGGCAAATTATAATAGACTTGTGATGGAGAGAGCCATCTGCATCCAGAAAGAGTGATGTGGGGACTGAACATGGATCACAACATAGTATTTTCACCTTTTTTGTTGTTTGCTTGCTTTTTTTGATTTCTTTCTCATTTTTTCTCCTTTTTGATTTGATTTTTTTGTGCAGCATGGGAAATTTATAAATATGTGTAAAAGAATAACATGTATTGAATTACTTGTTGTCTAGGGTGGAGGAAAGTGAAGAGAGGGAGAAAAATTTGGAACGCAAGGTTTTGCAAGTATGAATGTTGAAAACTATCTTTGCATATGTCCTGATCCTACCACCAGGGGCAGCCAAGGGTCTTACCATTACTTCAGAGTACTACTGGACACAGCCAGCCATGTTCTTGAGAAGAGTCAGGAGCCAGAGAAGCTGGAAAGAGAAGACAGCTTTACTGCCAATCAGTGACTTGTTCAGGATCTCCTCCTCTTCCTCTCCTCCTGCCTCCTTTTATACCCTCTAGCCCTCAGTGCCATGTATAGACCTAAACAAATATAGTCAATTTAAAGCTGGAGAGAGTCTCCTCAGATCTTTGTGCTCACACCACTCAAGATATTCTCATGCAAACACCCTGAGTCCTCAGCAATGGTCAGGGGTCATTGTTTCAGTTTGATGGACAATAGGCCCTGAGTACATTCCCAATGGGGTCTGGAAGTACCAATGCCAGTCCTGTTGGTACCCATTCTATTCAATGCTGTTATACATCAATCTGACAGATTGACCCTACACTAATCCAGCTTGGTACCTTCTCATTTCCTTAGGCAAGGACTCAACAAGGTCTCTAACCTGTCCCCTTTTATTTCTTTAGCATGGAGCACGTGCCATAGGGAAAAGAGGGCGAGATGGTTTAGCTAGAAAGGAATAGAGTATTATATTCAGGGGTTCTCTATAATGTTCAAGGGATCTATAATAGCAAAAAGTTAATTCTTTCAAGTGGATTCACATGGAGTATCTAAAACTAACAACTGGTCCAATTTTTCATGATATATTGCGGCAGAGTGATTTTTTGTCCCATCAATAAACACATTCGGTCCTTCTACAGAGGAGATAATACACTTTATTTGTTGTGGATATGTCCAAGTGTCATAATAAGCATAAGTAAGAAAGGATGAAAAAGATGGCACAGAGACCCATTGACTAATTAAAGCCCATGACACAAAGGATTATTTTAATTTCTCAAGGTCTTCTCTTGACTGTTTAAAATTAAAGACAGGCTGCTTTCCTGTCAGCAATGCTGCTTTTTTTATAGCTTTCAGGGCAAACTTACCAATTGCTTTCAACTTATTTTCAAGAGTTTTCTTAAGGATAGAGCAATAAACCCATTCTAATACTACTTTTCCTTGATGAGGGCAGCAAAAGGCAAATCAGACATAAAAATAGACACTTCTATGGTCTGGGTATCATCTACCCTATCAGTATGAGAGGTCGCTACTGGATGCATAATAATGGATTGGATTGCCTCTAATGTTGCAGGAGACCATTCCCTAACTGATGACAACTTAGAATCTCCTTTTAAAATCTCATATAAGGGGGGGGGGGGCGGAGCCAAGATGGCGAATTGCAGACAGCTTTCTCTGTGAACTCCTTTGGGGCCTTCCCTCAAACCCAGACAAAGTGAGCCTTCGAACTGGTTTGTGAGTGAAGGCTCCGCAAAACATTTGGACTACAACAACGCACTTCTATCAAAAATCTACCTTGAAAGAACTCCGGAGAAGGTTAGCCTCAGGGGAAATCGGCCTCTGGTCACTATCAGACTCCAGCCTGGGCAGAAGTCAGGGCTGCGATAGAGGGCCAGATTTAAGGCACCCAGGAAGCCCCTGGGAGACGCCTGGGCCACTTTGCTCTGCTTGCGGGCAGGTGCTTTGACAGATCTGC
>JAJPUD010002296.1:136876-168020 GCA_023553655.1 Myrmecobius fasciatus | reverse complement strand
TACCACTTCACACCTGTCAGATTGGCTAAAATGACAGGAAAAGTTAATGATGAATGTTGGAGGGGTTGTGGGAGGGCTGGGACACTGATGCATTGTTGGTGGAGCTGTGAACGGATACAGCCATTCTGGAGAACAATTTGGAGCTATGCTCAAAAAGTTATCAAACTGTGCATACCCTTTGACCCAGCAGCATTTCTATTGGGCTTATATCCCAAAGAAATCATAAAGGAAGGAAAAGGCCCCACATGTGCAAGAATGTTTGTGGCAGCCCTTTTTGTAGTGGCTAGAAACTGGAAATTGAATAGATGCCCTTCAATTGGAGAATGGCTGAATAAATTATGGTATATGAATATTATGGAATATTATTGTTCTGTAAGAAATGACCAGCAAGATGATTTCAGAGAGGCCTGGAGAGACTTACATGAACTGATGCTGAGTGAAATGAGCAGAACCAGGAGATCATTATACACGGCAACAACAGTACTTTATGATGATTAATTCTGATGGACATGGCTCTCTTCAACAATGATATGTTTCAAACCACCTCCAATTGTTCACTGAAGAAAGCCATATACACCCAGAGAGAGGGATGCGAAATGTGGACCACAACATAACATTCTCATACTCCTTGATTGATGTTTGCTTACATTGTGTTTCCTTTATCTGATATATCGTTTGTGTAGATAAGATTTTTCTTGCACAACAATGATAAGTTTGGAAATATGTATACATATATTCGATTTGCCAATATTTTAACATAATTAACATGTAGTGGATATCCTGCCATCTAGGGGAGGGGTGGGGAAGTTGGGGGGAAAATTTGTAACGGAAAGCTATGTAAGGGTTATTGTTGAAGAATTACCCACACATATGTTATGCAAATAAAATAAAATTAAAAAAAATAAAATAAAATATCATATAAGGGATACATCATACTAAAAGGAATAAAGATTATGGCTCTAATCCATTGAGTGGAACCTACTATTTTGAAAATCATTCAAGGTTTTTACTTTTGTGCCATCAATTATAGGTGGCTTTTGAGTGATAATTTGACCTTTTATACTAAACCCTAAGTATGAATATGGAGCAATTTTTTCTGGTGCAATATGCAGTCTGTGTTTCTCTAATTCCTTGATTACCTGTACCAAAACCTGATGCAGTTTCTGTTTGTCTGGATATGACACCAGAATATCATCCATATAATGCATAATGTGTGTTGGGCCATTTTTTCCTAACCGGTTCCATTGCTCTTGACACATACCATTGGCCCAAAGTGGGACTATCTGCCATACCTTGAGCTAAAACCTTCCATTGATATCTTTTTATTAGGACCTTCATGTTAATTTGTGGCACAGAAAAAGCAAATTTTTCATGGTCAGCAGTATGGAATTGAATATCTATTATCCATATGTAAGGATTTTTTGGTATCATATTTGGAGATGGCAAGTCTGGTTGTATAGCTCCTAAGATTTCTAATGTGACATTTACCTGCTTCAAGTCTGAAAGTATCTAAATTTCCCTGACTTCTTTTTAATAACAAAAACAGGAGAATTCAATGGACCAAAGGATGCCCTAAATGGAGTTGTTCTTTAACCAAAGTTTTCAAAGGGAGGAGCTTTTCATATGTGAGGGGCCATTGATCCACCCAGATAGACTAGGTGTTTTTCCACTTTAAAGGGGGGGGAGTAAGTACTCCTCATCTCACTGGCCCCTAGGAAAAATTCTCATTTGTCAGTCTTAGTCTTAAGTGTTTCATAATGTCTCTTTCCCATATATTTAATCTATGCATCCAATATACTTCCCATTCTAACCATTCTTTTGCCTGATGTGCCATTTGATTTCCACCCATCCCATTTATTTCTTGGATAGCCTGTTCGAATTCCCAGGAAGAGGGCCATTCATCTACCCTAATGATGGTTCGATCTGTTCCGGTATCCAATATGTCTCTGAATATCTGTCCCTTCAATCTAATATTATACCAGGGCTTCCCCAAATTTATATACTGTGCTAATCCTAAATCAATGCCTTTCTCTTCTAATATCTTCCCTAAAGCTACAGGCTGTTGATTACTGATGTAAGTAGTTTCATCATGGGGGTTTGTAAAGATTAGATGAGATTCCCCCTGATTTAACATGATGGTATGAATAATACTAGGGACATATTCAGGATTATTTTCTGACTAGATTGCACAGACAGATTGACTGTGGTGTGTGGGGGAAAACTTGGAAGTTCCCTAAACTGTAAATTGCCCTTTTGGTGACTGCTGAGCCCTTTCCACAATTGCCTACATTATTCTCACAGTCTTTCCTGACATGTCCAGCTTTGCTACATCTATAGCACTTTCATTTGGAGGGAAATGCCTTTCCCTCTTTATGAGCTCCTGATAGCACTTCAGCAACTGTGATCCCACCCTTTCACATCTTTTAATCATAGCTTCTATGCTGGCTTCTCGAGGGAGACCTATCATCACCTTTTTGCAGTCAGTATTGGCGTTCTCCCTAATCCTCATTTTAAAGGCTTCTCCCATATTTCTCACCACAGCTTCCTCTTGTGGGCTATAAAGTCAGTAAAAGATTCCTGATGTCCTTGTGTTATTGAATTCTGTGGTCCCTGTGAAGACACTACTCTTTTCCATGCTTTAAGGGCATTTTGTGCTATGAGAAAGTAATCTGCTGCTTGATTGTTCAATTGGGTAGCAGTAATGTCATAAGCTCCTGTACCCATCATTTGTGTAAAAGCAGCAGCAACGTTGCCTCCATTGGTACCTGCTATTCTCTTAGCCTCTTCTTTACTTATTTCAGTAAATTCAAAATCCATATAGCAGACTATCAGGGGGTCAAACAGGCACGTGCAAGAGCCTTCCAATCGTTAGGTGTAAAAACAAAATCCCCAGACATCTTCTCAATCTGGATCATTACATCTGGAGCAGTAGACCCATATTTCACTACTGCATCTTTTAATTCCTTAACTTTTTTTCCATTCAGTTGGAACATGTACCCCCTTTCTCCCTCCTGGGGCATTAGAATTATCGGTTTTCTCCACAGGACAAAGAGACCATCCTGACATGTTCTCACTGTTTTTCCTGGCCTCCCTTAATGCCTTTTCTCAACTGGATTTGTCTTCTTCCCTGTTTGTTCTTACTTCTTTTTATATCTCTGAGAGGTATTCTTGTATAGATATGTCTCTTATTTTTTCAGTCAGACTATTAAGATCAGGATATATGGGCTTAGGTCGTGAGGATACATCCTCTCTCTTGCAGTTTATATCTTTTTTTTCTTCTAATTGTTGATCAGTTTGTACTTCTGCTGCAAAGCTCCTGGTAGGACGATCAGGCCCATGAAAAGCAGCTTTTACTAACCCATATGTCATAAAATCCTTATCCCCTATAAACCCTGGTGTTGTATTCTCATATTTTGTCATCTGTTCTTCTACCACTTCCCATTTTTCTTTATCCAATCCCCTATCATGAATCCAAGGGGAAACAACTAATACTTTCTGTAAAAACTCTTTCAAATCTTTTAGGGACAAAGTAACTCCTTGTTTCATTATTTCTTTGTAGAGCTGTCTAACTCATACTTCTGGCTCATTAGGCTTAATTACCGGGATTGCATTTTCCATCCTCCCACCTGGTTTTGAGCTCACTAACCTATGGGGCACTCTCCCTCCCTTCCTTCTTACTGAAGGGTCCCCTCAGAATTCACTGCCAACTCACAGAGTTCCTGGATTTGGGTGCCACTTGTCTGGATCTTATCACCGGGGCAGCCAGGGGTCTTACCATTACCGGTCTTCAAAGTTCTACTGGACAGGGCCAGCCATGTTCTTGAGAAGAAGAATCAGGAGCCAGAGGAGCTGGAAAGAGAAGATGGCTTTATTGCCAATCAGTGACATGTTCAGGAACTCCTTTCTGCCTGCCTCCTTTTATACCCTCTAGCTCTCAGTGCCATGTATAGATATAAAGAAATAAAGCCAAGTTAAAGCGGGGGAGGGTCTCCTCAGATCTTTGTGCTCACACCTACCCATTCATCACCAGTCAAGGTATTCTCATGTGTGACTGCAAATACCCTGAGGTCCTCAGCAATGGTCAATGATCATTGTCTCTGATGGAAAACAGGCCCTAAGTACATGCCCAATGGGGTCTGGAAGTACCAACACCAGTCCTGCTGGTATCCATTCTATTCAATGCTGTTATCCATCAACCTAACAGATTGATCCTGCACTAACCCAGCTTGGTACCTTCTCATTTCCTCAGACAAGGACTCAACAAAGCCCCTAACACACCAGCACTGTTTTCATCATGATGCAAACCATTATCACCTGTGGAAAATTATTAATTGAACCCCTATTTTATTCCATTCATTTCATTCCAATTAGTATTAGTATTTATTCCAATTAGTATAGCATGTGGTAATTAGACTTGTTATGCTAGTCTACTAATTAGACACAGTTAACTACACTCTTTTCTTATGTTAGACCCCACACTTTAAATTACAAATTATAAATTCATGTGCTTGTTATAAAGTTCATTTGTTTAATCATAGCAAGCTAACTAGAGAACTTCCACCCTTCTTCCTGATGTGTAGGTGATCAAGCCCACTGTGGCAGAGATGATTTAATTATATGGAAAGTCCCTAGTTATTTCTGTGGTCCCTCCACCCTTTATCATTTTATTGTTATGCAATATAAAGAAAGGGTCCTACAGGTACTTTGTAAACAGGCCAGTAAGCTCTTGGTCAATGGATGATCTCATCTATCAGTCTATATCCTGGCCCATTTAGATGCTTTGCCATCACAATCATCAACCATGCCCATATGCCTTTCTATTGGCTGCCTTCAGTCCTCCTGGAGGGTCAGTGTATAGGTCTGTCAAACAATGCTTTTATTCTGCCTCATCTGTGTCAGGTCCTGGAGTAAAAGGATACCTTAGATCATGTGAAAGATGTGAAGTCCTATTCATTAAAGTGGGCCATGTCTGTAGAAGGCCATTGGGTCCATGCCCATCAATGGGTCCATGCTCATATCAGCTCACCATCTCCAGTAGGTCCATGCCCATGCTGGCTTATCATCTTCCTAATAATTATAAGGACATATTTAGTAAAAATCAGGATAATCTTGATAAAGAAAGCCTGCCAAAAGAACAAGCTATTTTAAGTATACTATTTACCCCTCAATAATAAATTAAAGATATAGTTGAGGTAAATGCATTAGTAAGGTAATTTCTGCTATTTACTATTCTGTTTCACAAGTACTGCCATGATGTTGATGAACATCACAACTAGACTATTTGCAATTCTGTGTTGATCAATATCTTGGTATTGATAGTTAAGGTAGATACTGAAACATCAAGGTATGAGATGTTCATTAACCCTGGAAGGATATGATGTCAACTGAAGGTATCTAATTTTATAATGCTAGCCTAAAAGCTATATCAAGCCTGGCACTCAAATTAATAAATGAAGACTGCCCAGTATATCTTCCGCCTGGCCTTGGACATTCACACTCTCAGTTTTCACTGGAGCTGAACTGCGAGACATGTCCATTTAATGAATGGTTATTGTCTTGGACCTCTCCTTTACTAGTTTTTATCACAGATTGGACACATCTCATGCCAAGACTATTACAATAATTTTATGGTTTGATCCTCTATATCTTTCAAATGATTTTTTTAAAGTGAAGATCTTACCATCTCATATTCCAACTCTAGTGACTCCATATTGCCTCCAGGATCAAATATGAAATCTTCTGTGTGTTTGTTTTTTATATTTTAAGTATTGACATTTGCCTCTATTTCATGAAGTTGTCTTATAACAAAATAAGCAAAACTAATAATATAGTTATTCATCAGAAAGTGCATATAATAGTCCACATCCATAGCATCTCTCCCTACCTGTACCTTTTTTTTCTTTTTTATTCTTTTTTTTAAATTTTCAGAAATCCATTTTATTGCCCTTTTTATGCCAATCCATTGAAACTTATTGAATCATTTTACATCTTTCATGATTGCTAATTTTATTTTTTTAATTAATTTTATTCTTTAAAATTCTTTAATTAACTCTATTATCTGCTGAAAGTGACAATTGTGCTTCTTTGCCTATGTTTATGGCCTCATTTTCTTTTTCTTCTCTTCTGGCTATTACTAGCACTTGTTATAGTGTTTCATAGGAGCAGGGACATGGATCATTCTTGTTTCATCCCTGATTTTATTGGAAAAGATTCTAGTTATTCTGTTACAAATACTGGTAGCTCCTTGTTTTAAATATATGCAAAAGATAATTTTAAGGAGAGAATCACATATTATTAAATTTTATTTCACAAAAATGGATACTGTATTTTAACTTTTTCTATATCACTATTACCATATCATTTAAAATTTATTATTACTATTATTAAGCTTAGAATTCTTTTAGTAGTCAATTAATTTTAAATTCTTGGCTTAAGTCCATTCTAGCCATAGTATATAATCTTTCTGATAACTTTTTTAAATTAGTAATTTATTTAAATTTTTGCATCAATTTTTATTGGGATATTAATGTCTAATTTTCTCTTTTTGTTTTAATTTTCTGCTATCAAGACCACATTTGTGTCACGGAAGGAATATCCTAAGGTATCTTCTTTTGCTATTTTTGGAGTTTGATATTAGATTCATTGCTCTTTGAATGTCTGATACACTTAACTTGTGAATCCATCTAGTCCTAGACATGTCTCTGCTTTTCTCCCCCTGGAAGTTCATTTATATCTTATTTAATTTTTTCTCTGACAAGTTATTATATTCTCTCTTTTTTTAAGTATTTATTTAAAACTTAAATATAAAAGAAAAAAAGACAGAAAAAATGTCATTACCCCCTCAGACTATCAAGGAGGATTCAAAACATGTAATAATAAATTTTCATTTCAAGAAAGCATATATAATTTTTTTATTTTTTATTTTTTTATTAAAGCTTTTTATTTGTATAACATATGTATGGGTAGTTCCCCAGCATTGATCTTTACAAAGCTTTCCATTACAAATTTTACCCCCAGTCCCCTCCCCTCCCCTAGATGGCAGGAAGTCCACTACATGTTAATAATGTTGAAATGCTTGAGAAGTTATGCAAGAAAAATCCTATCTACAAGAAAAAAAAAGAATCAAAGAAAGGCAACACAATGCAAGCAAATGTCAATAGGGATCATGAAAATGTTATGTTGTGGTCCATATTTCATTTCCCTCTCTCTGGGTGTATATGGTTTTCTTCAGTGAACAATTGGAACTGGTTTGAGACAATTCTTTGTTGCAGAGAGCCATGTCCATCAGAATTTATCATCATGTAATACTGTTGTTGCTGTGTATGATGATCTCCTGGTTCTGCTCATTTCACTCAGCATCAGTTTATGCAAGTCCCTCCAGGCCTCTCTGAAATCGTCTTGCTGGTCGTTTCTTACAGAGCAATAATATTCCATAACATTCATATACCATAATTTATTCAGCCACTCTCCAATTGATAGGCATCCCTTCAGTTTCCAGTTTCTAGCCACTACAAAAAGGGCTGCCACAAACATTCTTGCACATGTGGGTCCCTTTCCCTCCTCTAAGATCTCTTTGGGATATAAGCCCAACAGAAACACTGCTGGGTCAAAGGGCATGCACAGTTTGACAACTTTTTTGAGCATAACTCCAAATTGCTCTCCAGAATGGTTGGATCCGTTCACAGTTCCACCAACAATGTATTAGTGTCCCAGTTTTCCCACATCCCCTCCAACATTCATCGTTATCTTTTCCTGTCATTTTAGCCAATCTGTGTAGTGTGTAGTGGTACCTCAGAGTTGTCTTAATTTGCATTTCTCTGATCAATAGTGATTTGGAGCAACTTTTCATATGACTAGAGATGATTTTAATTTCATCATCTGAAAATTGTCTGTTCATATCCCTTGACCACTTATCTATTGAAGAGTGGCTTGAATTCTTATATATATGAGACAATTCTCTATATATTTTAGAAATGAGGCCTTTATCAGAACCATTAAATGTAAAGATGATTTCCCAATTTGATGCTTCTCTCCTAATCTTGTCTGCATTTGTTTTGTTTGTACAGAAACTTTTTAACTTAATATAATCAAAATTATCCATCTGGTGTTCAATTAGGAGTTCCAGGTCTTCTTTGTACATAAATTTATTCCATCTCCACAGGTCTGAGAGATAAACTATATTACGTTCCTCTAACTTGCTTACAAAGTCCCTCTTTATATCTAGATCATGAACCCATTTAGATCTTATCTTGGTATGTGGTGTTAGGTATGGGTCAAGCCCTAATTTCTTCCACACTAGTTTCCAATTTTCCCAGCAGTTTTTGCCGAATAGTGAGTATTTATCCCAAAAGCTGGGGTCTTTGGGTTTATCGAATACTAGATTGTTAAGGTTATTGCCTAGATTGTCCTGATATCCTATCCTATGCCACTGATCAACTGCTCTATTTCTTAGCCAGTACCAAACGGTTTTGATGACCGCTGATAATATAGTTTTCGATCTGGTACAGCAAGGCCACCTTCATCTGCCTTTTTTTTTCATTAATCCCCTTGAGATCCTTGACCTTTTGTTCTTCCAAATGAACTTTGCTACTATTTTTTCTAGATCTGTAAAATAATTTCTTGGGAGTTTGATTGGTATGGCACTAAATAAGTAGATTAGTTTGGGTAGTATTGTCATTTTTATTATGTTCGCTCTGCCTACCCATGAGCACTTGATATTTTTCCAATTGATTAGGTCTGATTTTATTTGTGTGGAAAGTGTTTTGTAATTTAGTTCGTATAGTTTCTGACTTTTCCTTGGCAGATAGATTCCCAAATATTTTATCCTATCATCTGCTATTTGGAATGGAATTTCTTTTTGTATCTCTTGCTGCGGAACTTTGTTGGTAATATATAAAAATGCTGATGATATATGTGGATTAATTTTGAATACTGCCACTTTGCTAAAGTTGTGAATTGTTTCTAGTAGTTTTTTAGTTGAGTCTCTAGGGTTCTCTAAATATACCATCATGTCATTTGCAAAGAGTGATAATTTGGTTTCTTCATTACCTACTCTGATTCCTTTTATCTCTTTTTCTTCTCTTATTGCTAAAGCTAACATTTCTAATACAATATTAAATAGTAATGGTGACAGTGGGCAGCCTTGTTTCACTCCTGATCTTATTGGGAATGGTTTTAGTTTGTCTCCATTACATATGAAAGAAAGCATATATAATAAAAGATATTATATTCATGTCAATCTATCTTTGCTTCATTGTAGGGTTATTCTTAAGTTCTCTATTATGCACTTTTTAGTTTATTTTTTCCCCTTTCATTCCCCCCATCTCCCCAAGCAGGCTACAGTTAAGCACAGATAGCACACACACACACACACACACACACACACACACACAGCTGACATATTATCCACATTTCTTTCTTAATTGAAAGTTTGACTTTATCTGAGATTAGTAATTATCAGCTTTACTTTTTTTCCTAATAGATTCTACTCTTGATTCTTGTTATTGTGTTTGTGAATATTTCTTATTTCCTATTCCTGCTAACTCTTCTACTTTAGTTCTATTCCTTGCTATTTAGTAATGGATCTCTCCCTTATCTTCTCCCTCAGGCTTTCCCTCTCTCTTTATCCCATTCCCATTCATCTAAACACCCTTCTACACTTTACCTTATCCTACTCCTTTCCCCTTATTTCTTTATAGATTTTGAAAAGTACTTTACTTTTCATTACATATAGATAGATAGATAGATAGATAGATAGATAGATAGATAGATAGAGGTAGATATAAAACATATACATATATTACATATCTATATCTATGTAGATAGACATATATGTGTGTGTATTTTTGTATATGTATGTATAGTTCCCTTTGAAAAATCATTTTCTATGTAAATAAGTTTTCAGAACTACCAGCCATTCTTTCCCATATAATTCTTTTTTCATTTCTTCTTCTGTACCTCTTTATATAACATAATTATCATTCTTACCTTTTCCTAGACAGTTTTGCTTTTTAAAGTCAGATCATGCTTATTTCTACTCTAGTCTTTCTTTTGGACTACCTAATTACTTATGTTAGTCTTAGATATATGGTTTACATTTCTACATATAAAACATAAACGATTTATCCTAATTGAGTCCCTTGAAATTAGTTTATTCTAGTTGGTTGACTTTCATAATTTCCTTGTTTTTCTTGGTTGGTTCTTTTTAAAAAAAAAGTTTTCCCTTAATTTCTCACAATCTCATTTTATTTTAAAAATCTTTCTGTAGTTCTATAAATTCTATAAATAAAATGGCAGGTAGCCATTTGTTTTTAATTTTACTGAAAATTTTAATCATCTTTGAAGATAAAAGAAAACTTTGTACAGTGACTCTTAGGGAACTTTTCCTTTAGCTTATCACAAAGGCATGATTGTTTTATTGAGGTTGGGAAGGGGGACCCCAAAAGTCCCAGACCAGTGTCGTTCAGGTGTCTTAAAAGAATCTGCAGGCTTGACCCCATCTCCTAGTCAAGGAGCAAAGTTTATTAAAAGCAATGTGACTCCATTACTGAATGGACTGAATTGTAAGGGAATTCAGTAAAGAAATTGAAGGAGATACACTTATACAGCTTTCAATCATATATATGTTAATTCTATAACTCAAGGTAGGAAGGACACAGCATCTAGTTGGAGCCAATTTTTATCATCCAAAAATCAGCTGAAGCAGGCAATCAGGTAGGAGAACAGCAAATTGTCCTGTATGAGAGGAGGCTGAGATTACTTGGGAGTCCTCCCACATCCATACAATCAAAAGGGAGAGAGTCAGAAGTGAGCAATAAAGAAAATAAGGGAGGAAAAAGAACAATGAATAGAATTAAATACACTATATTAGTTCCTGAAAACCTTCCTCCCAAAAATTTCTCTGAAATACTATTATATTTTTCACTAGCAGTTAAGGGGGTAATGAAATCAGAGTATATATGATAAACTCTGCTAGTGTTGTAAAGGAGAAACTAGCCTACTTGAATATTAAATAAAATCAAAAAAAGGATGTTAGTAGAAAATCTAAAACATAAAAGGTCTTATTTTAAATATATTCATAACTTAAAACAAAATAAAATAAAATTCATAGATTTACAAGGCTGAGACTAGTATCTGACCATCACAGTAATTTTAAGAACTTTCAAGAGAAGACACTAACAGGTCTCCATTCTGCAGTTTCCTCTGCTACATTATTTCCTTACAAAATTTAAATTTAAATTTAAACCCAATTCTTGCTTTGCTCATACTTTCATCTAAAATGTTACCAAGATTATAATATGTAATGATCTTTGGGAGTTAACATAATCCTCTCTAGTAGCAACACAATGGAACTGATAAATTTAAGGCTATATAAATAAGTGTTATAAAAGCAAGGGACCAAATCTTTGAGTGTTCAAAAGAAATTATACCAAAGAATCAATATTCTCTGTCCTTCCTTTCTTTGACTGGACTTAAATCAAGGTAAAAAGATTCATCAACTAGTTTGTGTACAGACCCTGCTTGGCTCATAGTTCATACAGAGAACCTATTTCTTGGATTAAAAAACTTTATTGCAAAACTTGAAATATAATGATTTGGACAATTTCCTTAGCTTCTTCTGACTCTGAAGTCTACAACTTTGTAGGTTATTGAGGGCCATTAAAGGCAAGTGAATTTACCTTGTATATATGTAATCTGATTATACAATTCTATTTCAATTCTTGTGAGTTCATCTATACATTGTTTAATTAGTTTCGACTCTGTAAGATTTTTGTTTTTTTGGAACAACATTCTGGCTTCATTTATAATGTATGCTTTTCTCTGATGTCCTCCCTCTAGCTTTATATTTTATGCATGCATATCCTTACAAGTCTGAAAATCCTGCAGTACAGGCTGAGAACTTCTTGATAATATTGCTGTTATCTCTTACAGTTACACTGTATCCATCACTTCTCCCTTCCCTCCTACAATGTTGGGGATGATGGCAGGTAGTCATTTAACATTATTCTTTAGGGTAGCAGAGGATTTTTTTACTTCAATGTCCTCCTCTAAAGTGAAACCCTAGTTGTCCCTATTCACATAGTAAGTTTCTATGGCTAGGTTCTATCTTCTTTGCCTTGTCCTTTTACTTTTTTAAATGCAAACTTATTAGAGTAAACACCTCTAATCCTAGGGTGGGGAGATGATGCTTCTGGTTTTATTTCACTTCTCCCTTTGGCCTGGAACACAAGAACTTCACCTTCTTAAAAGTACCCAAAGCCAGCAGCTTCCCTGCTCCATTGCTTCAGTATTAACCATTTGTACTGCTTCCTTTTCACCCAGAGCTGCATCTCAGCAGCAAAGCTGGGTCTAGCATTCCCTGTCATCCTAGACTCCCTCAATCTTTCTGGACTCAAACTCCTGATTCCCCCATCCCTGTCAGGAAAGTGAAGGTTTCTGTGGTTTGGGCTGAGACTACCTAGTCCAGGGCTCCCTGCTTGCTGTTCCTGTGGAGCTAGTCTGGAGATGTTTACACTTTACACCAGTTAAACCTCTTTCTTGGATCTTTTTTTGAGTTGTTGTCCCAGGAGAACCCCTGTTTTTCCTAATTATTATTTATTTTTCACCTGTATATATTTATTCTGAGATGCAATTTTGTTTTGTATGTGTAGATATCTGGGGAGCTTGGAATTTTCTGACTTCCTCTACCACCTTCCCAGAATCAACCAACTACATTCTTTCTTGCTCTGTAAATTTAGAGATTTGAAATATTTTTAAATAATCATTTATTTCTTTTAGCTTGTCAGATTTTGTCATGTTATCAAGCAAAATTATTCCTAAAAATGGTCTTTATTTTTAACTTATTGTGAATTACTTTTCTTTTTTATATTGGTAATTTTCATGTCTTTTTATTTAAATTAGATGAAGTGTATATATTTTATTTTAAAAAAATACCTCAGTATTATTTATTTAAAATTTTGTTTTTAGTTTATTAATCTCTTCTTTGATTTTCAGTATTTCAAATTTGCTGTTGAATTGTGGTTTTAAAATCTGTTGTTTTCCCATATTTTAACTTATATTCACAATTAATTGATCTGGTTTTTGTTGTTGTGGTGGTTGTTGTTAGTCAAAGTGCTTAAGGACAGAAATTTTCTTCAAAGTAAAGCTTTGACCGCATCTCCAAAATTTGAGGATATCACCTCATTGTTGTCATTGTCTTTACTGCCATATATTACTGCTATCATTTGTTCTCTGATCCACCCATTCTTTATGATTGTTATTTGGTTTCCATTTGATTTTCATGCTTTTTTTTCCAATGGCATTTTATTTAATGTCAGTCTCATTGTATTGTAATAAAAAATAGAAATAATACATTTTTTCAGCATATTCCTATCTCATAATGACATGAGGAAGTGATGCTCAATTTTTATAAAGGTGTCATACGCATTTAAAAATAAGCACACTCCTTTTTCCATCAAATAATTCCCAGAGTTCTATTATATCTAATATCTTTAAAATTCTCCCCACAAATTTAAATTGTTCATTGTTAGCTTCTTGTTTATATTTATCCAGGAATGATATAAGGCAGATTAAATTTCTCACTATCAAGGTTTTATTGTCTATTTCCCTCTGTAATTCAATAAATTTTTCTTTTAAGTTTTTTTTAAAGTTATACCATTCGGTGCATATATAAAAGGGACTGAAATTAATTTATTGTTTATGCCAGCTTCCAGCACATTGTAGCTTGCATTTTTATCTCTTTATAATAAAATTATTTGTCCAATTGTCTTTTTCTGGAGTCACAATTGCTGTACTCATTTCTATATGTTTAGCTGAAGCATAGATTTTCTTTTATGCCAATCCTTTATTCCAATAGTATGTGAGTCTTTTTCCTCCAACAAAATATATATTTTCATGTTCTTTTAAAACAAACATATTTTGATTGCACTTTCTAATCCAACCTACTGATCTCTCTTGTTTTATCAGTGAATTTGTCTATACTTTCTATTTATTTCAAGCTGTTATCTTTCCATTTTTTGGGTAACCTTAATTTCACTCTCTTTCTATACTTCAACAGAATGTTAAATTTTATGTTCTTTTAAAATAAACACACACCTATATATGTGTATGTATATATATATATATGTATATATATATATATGTATATATATATATACATATATATATATATATATACTTTTTTTGAGGCAATTAGGGTTAATTGACTTACTCAGGGTCACACAGCTAGGAAGTGTTAAGTATCTGAGATCACATTTGAACTCAGGTCCTCCTGACTTCAGGGCTGGGCTTCAATCCACTGTACCACCTAGCTGCTCCCTAAACAAACATATTATAATTTTATAATCCAATTTGCTAATCTCTCCTGTTTTATCAGTGAATTTATCCCATTCACATTTGCACTTATCATTTTAATTTAATTTTTCTTATCCTATTTTCTTACATTTTTCTCCTCCAAAGTCTACACTTTCTACTTATTTCAAGCTATTACTCCCTATTCCTTTTTTGGTCACCTTGGTTTCACTCTTTTTTTCCCCCTAAATTTAAGATTTATTTTGCCCTTTTATATTCTACTTCTGCTCTCATTGTTTCTATTTATATATAGACTGAGTTTAATGTATTGATGCACCAAACTGTTTCTGCAAGTGTATATATATGTATGTGCTAAGCTCTTTTGACCATTTTGGGTAAAATTCAAAGTGTGTTTTGCCCACCATCACATGGATGGTAAGTGCTTGAATTCAGCAAAATGAAACCTTCTCACATAAGGCTTGGCACTCTATCATGACCCATTTTCCTTGTATTTTCCCTTAATAAGAGAAAAGTGATCAAAATATCTGAACCCAGGAGATAAAGATACATTTATTAGCTCCAAGAAAACACCATTAAAATTTTGAAGACCCCATAGTTATTCAATTTAACAATCCCATTAACAAACAATAAATTCTGCAAGTGGCCAGGCAAAAAAATTTTCAAATATAACAGGATGGAAATTCTAATAAGAAAAGATTATTCTTCACTGATCAGAATTCACAGTAGAAAATGGAATAATACCTTTCAAATAGTACAGTAATTAATATACAACCCAAGGTGACTTATTTTGCAAATCTGAGCTTAAGCAAAAATTTAAAAGGTAATGTCCAATTTTAAAAACAAAAATCAATAGACTCTTGAAATATTTCTAGGAAGAAAACTAGACCAAAGAAATTATAGGCTTCTTAAATTCTTCAGCCAATAGAAATACCAAAAGGGTAAAAAAATACAGGAGAAAAAAAGATTTAAAAATACAAAAAAAAAAACCTATTAAGAGATTTCTATCTAAATCTAAATGAGAAGATAAGAGTAAAAGAAAAATTCAAATAGATTTTGATGGTGGAGAAAGATAATGGACTAAACTGATAAACCCCTCTAGTGCTTTTGCTAAGAAAACTTCCCAAAAGGATCATGAAGACTGAGACATAACAGAAACAACAACAACAAAAGTACAATGCCTATATAGAGGTGAATCATCTATTTTGGGGGGCATGGGGGTGGGTGGGTAAATTATAGGGAAAAAAGTGTACTTAAAAGGGAGGAAGAAAAAAACAGAATTGACAATGTACACAAATAAAGGCAAAAGTTAACAATGAAGGGAAATATAATTTTTGTAGTCTTCTATGAAGTCTATAAAATAGGTGAAAAAGCAAAGTGAGGGATTGAAAATGGAACTTTGATGGTAGAATTGGGTACCAATAATGAATATTATGGCATGGAATATAGTATATAAAGGGAGATGAGTACCTTAAAATGGGACACGATCTTTAGGAATTTGATGCTTAAAAAGCCCATTCTTCCAGCCTCAGGAGAAAAAAGAATCAAAATTCCTGCAACCAATTGACATCTAAAAGGATGTGAACCTAGGGAAGTGGGAAGGGGATGATCAAAAGAAAGGAAAAGGTAATAATGCATTGTACAATCTGAGTCATAGGAAGATTCCTATCATAGAGTATTATCTTCACTCTCACCTCCAGAAATTGGTACTATTAGGAGTGAGGCACACAGAAAAAGGGAAAAGGAAGGGATTGAGATGTGGAAAGCAATAACAGAAACTCTTTAGAAGAGGAAACTCAACATGTGTTTCAGAAGTTTTAAGTCCATAAGCAACACAGAGAATAAAGGACAAAAATAATAAAAGATTAAGAAGAAAATTTTAAAAATAAGGACCATCAATCAAAGAATAAAAATACAACAGAAAGGGATGACAAACATTAAAGGGGTTTAGGAAATAAAATCCAATTATAAAAAACTCAGAAAAATGATTTAAAAATAATAAACAAAAGAAGTTGAAGAGATGGAAAGATAGAGGAATTTGATTCAACTATTTAATTGAGTGGGAAAGGGGAGGAAAATTAAATAATTTTCTAAAAGCAAGAAAGATAAAGGAACTAATTGGCAAAATTCCAAAACCAAGAAACATTTAGAAAACAGGAGGGTGGCTTGAGAACCAGAGGGAAAGGGACAATGGGAATAGAGTTGAATTAAACCAGATTAAGTTAAACCAAGTGGACATAATACTGTATATAGAGAGGAAAGGATAAGTCCTAATTTGGGAAAAAATAGAGACAATGAAGAAAAATGAAAACCTAACCCTCATAATATTAAATAAGAATGGCTTAAATAATCCTACAAAATGAAAAAGAGTGGTAGATTAGATAAGAAAGTAAAATCAATCTCATGGGTTTTTACCTATAAGAAACACATTTTTAAAAAGACATATATAGAATAAAAGGAAGAAGGTAGACATAAATTATTACACATCAAATAGTACATGAAAGCTAGAGCTAAAATCAGAAAGCAAAAATAAAGCCAAGCATAAAAGGGATAAACAAAGAAATTATATTGATAAGAAAACAATCATAGACAACAAAATGACTCTCTAAAGGCCTCAGTTTCTAAATTCATAAAGCAAACAGTAGTAACTACAAGAAGATTTAGACAATAATATAATTTTGATAGATGATTCCAATCCTTCCCTCCAAGTTTTGTCTAGCTGACAAATGGATGAACAAAAAGGAAAATATAAAATTGAGCAAATTATTGGGGAAACTAGAACTGAGGCTTATGGTATCTTCTAAGTGGGACAACACAATAATATCCATATAGTTCAGCAACATTGAGAACTTTTACAAAAAAAATAATATATATTAAGGCACAATGATATAGAAAGTCCAAAATTGCAAATACATTCCTTAGAAATCATAATGCAACAAAAGTAATCATTGCATCAGTTGACCACAAACAAAAGATACAGACCCAAGGGGAAACTTTACACTAGAACCCTAAGTAATGATGGATTCAAAGAACAAATCATAAAAATTATAGTAAATAGATACAAAAAGGATAACAATCTGCCAAAATTCCTAGGATGCGGCTAAGAGAGTTCTTGGTGAATCTTTCCGACATTCCTCAAAAAAAAAATTAAAGAGAGAGCAAATTAATGAACTGAAAATATTTTTTGAAAAAATAACAAGTAAATCTAAAATAATAGCAAAAGAGGAATTATTACACATTAGAAAAAAATAGATTACCTGGAATTCAAAAAATAGAAATAATTAAAATAAAAGATGGTTGTTTGAAAAGACTAAAGCAATTGATAAACTTTAAGCAAATATGATTTTGTTTTTATGTTTTTTAAAATATTTTTAGATTCCCCAGGTACATGTAAAGCAATTTTTTTTACATTTTTAAAAAACTTTGAGTTCCAGATTCTTTGCCTTCCTCCCTCTCCATTGAGAAAGCCCATGTTATGCAAATTATTTCCAGAAAATTCATTTGCAAAAGAAAACATAAATCCCCTCCCCCCAAAAAAAGTTCAAGAAAAACAAAGTTAAAAAAAAGTATGATTCACTCTGTATTCAGAGAGAATCAATTCTTTTTCTGGGTATGGATAGTATTTTTCATCATAAGTCCTTCAGAGTAGTCTTAGATCATTGTATTGCTGAGAACAGGAAAGTCATTTATAGCTTATCATCCCAAAATATTGTTATTGCATTGTACATAGTATATTTCAATTTGCTTGAGTTCATGGAAAATTTTCCAGGTTTTTCTGAGAACATCCTACTCATCATTTTTATAGAACAAAAATATTCCATCATAATTAAATACCACAATTCATTCAGCCATTCCACAATAAACAGGCTTCCCCTCAATTTCCAATTCTTTACCTGAATTCTTTCCCTAAGAAAAGAGTTGCTATAAATATTTCTGTACATTTGGTCCTTTCCCTTTTTAAAAAATTTCTTTTGGGATTCTTGCTTAGCAATGGTTTGGTTCTATTGTTGTACATTCTTGAAGACCAGTGACAACCTTATGTTAAAGTAAAGTTATTATGTCCAGCTGAGGCTGATCAGACTAATACAAACTTGGAAAGCTTTGTTACAGGTCAGACCCAGATAATTCCTGGGAACATTAGTATAGTTAGATAAAAGGATATGCATGATTTTTATAGTTCTTTGGGAACAGTTCATATCTTTTGATTATCTATAAATTAGGGAATGGATCTTAGGTTTTGTAAAGTTGACACAGTTCCCTATACATTTGAGAAATGAGGCCTTCATCAGAGACACTTACTTCAAAATTGTTTGCAGTTACTATTGCTAACTGGATTTCCCTGTTTATTCTGTTCTCTCAAAAAAATCTGTTCAGAATATTGTTTTAGAAATGACTTTGAGTGAATAAGCTATTTTGTTTATTATAAATATGCAGATTAACTCTAAAGGACATATGAAGAAAGTCATTATTTGTATCTAGAGAAAGAAATGATAGAGGTATGAATAGATTAATTTTAGATACACACAGATACATGTGCATACACACACATCTCTCTGTGTGTATCTGTCTAATAGTAGCCATCTCTGGAATGGAGGGGAAATAAAAGACAAAAAGAAAATTACATGATAATTTCATTGCATATTTGAAAGAAATAGCATGTTCTACCTAGTAGATTTGCAGTTTCATGTGCAATCCTTTTTATATACTATTTTATGGAAATATTTTACTTCATAAATTAAAATAAAACACATTTTAAAAATAGTTTTGAAAGGAAGAGTTCAGAAAAATCAAACAAAAAGTAGCCCCAAGCAAAAAGAAATCCCAACAATATCAGAAATAATATAAAAATATGATCTTAATCTATTTTATAGTTAGTTATATGCAAAGAAAAGAATCCAAAAAATAGAAATTATCTTCAAAAATATAAAATACCCAAGTTGCCAGAAGAAAAGAGAAAGCTCCTCAATAAGCACTTTCAGAAAAGAAAATAGAACTATCTGTAAAGGAAATAAATATCTAAATGGAGAAAAGGGAAAGAATCTTCTGATCTAATGGATTCAGAGTACTTTTTTCAAACTTTAAGAGTAAGCAATATTTGAACACCAAAAATTACTTTCAAAAAATGAAAAAAAGGACTCTACCACAATCTTTTTATGAGACAAATGTTATTCTAAACCAGGAAAGATAAATGGGAAAACTGTAGAAATAGCATTAATGAATAATGATTCAATAATTTGAAAATAAATCCTGTCAATATTATAGTGATTTCTCCAAGAAATTCTTCATCATGACCAAATTGGATTTATAAAAGAGATATAAACATGGTTTTAGGAAATCAATCAGCATAATTAACCATATTAAAAATGAAAGCAACATTTAAAACCACTATTCTCAATTTCTGTGTATAAAAAAACCTTTAACAAGGTACAACTCTCTCAATTATGTATTAAAGAAAAGTAGATGCCAATTAGTTAAGGAATGACTAAACAAATTATGCTATATTAATGTAATAAATGATTATTGTGTTGTAAGAAATGATGAGTGTGATTAATGAAAGAATTCACTTGAATTGATACAGACTGGAATAAGCAGAATCAAGAAAACAATATACAAAATGATGACAATAGAAAGAACACATACACAATTAAAAGTAAATATTGCAAAATTGTTAACAACAAATATGATTTAAAAGAAGAAATTTAGAGATCATGGCCACAGGGTTAAAAGATAGTGGAGAGATGCCAGAGTTACATGAGCTCTCCCTAGTTTCTCTCAGTAGCTACATTAAATAAAACCTCTAAACAGTTTCTGGGGCAACAAAAACCGCAAAAAGATGGAGTGAAATTTTCCAGTTTAAGACAACTTAGAAAGACTTCAAGAAAGTTCTGTCTCATTTGGGTAAAAGGGAGTTGAAGCCCAGTACAGTGTCCTGACAAGCAAATGGGAGGCTGCTAGTGATAAGAAAGTTCAGCAGCCAAAGTTCCTTAGTACTAGTTCAGTAGGCCAGTCATATGTGAAGCCTCTAGCCTTATCACAGAAGGGATGAAAAGAGGAAAAAGGGGGCAGAACAGGATAAATTAGATCACATGAAGAGGCATAATAGACATATTACAAAGAAGGAAAGAAAGGGGTAAGAAGTGTTTGAACTTTAATCTCATTAGATTTGGCTCAAAGAAGAAATAACATACACAATCAGTTGGGCATAGAAATTTATCTTATAATATAGAGAAGTAGTAGGGGAAATAGGAAAGATATAAAATGGAGGGAAGAGGATGGAAGTGCTCAGAAGCAAAATACTGGTGAGAAGAAGAAAGAAAAGTATTAAATGGTGTTGGAGAGAATAGGACAGAGGGAAATAAGCAATTATTAATCATAACTGTGAATGTGAATGGAACGAACTCTCTCATAAAATAGAAGCAGATAGTAGAGTGGATTAAAAAACAGAATTTTACAATATATTGTTTACAAAAAATATATATTTGAAGCAGAGAAACACACACAAATTAAAGGTTAAAGGCTGGAGTAGAATGTATTTTGGTTTAGCTGAAGGAATAAAAACTAGGGGTAGCAAATATGATCTCAGACAAAACAAAATTTAAAAAATCAATCCAATTAAAATAGACAGTGAAGGAAAAGGTACCAATAATAATGAAGTCATCTCAATTCTAAACATATATATATATATATATATATATATATATATATACACACACACACATATATATATATATATATCAAGTGGTATAACATCTAGATTCTTAGAGAAGTTGAGGGAAATACTGGAAGAAATAGAAAAACACAAGTGGGGAACCTCAACATTCTCCTCTCAAAACTAGACAAATCAAATAACAAAATAAAGAAGAAAGAACTTAAGGAAATAAATAAAATATTAGAAAAGTTAGATAAGAAAAACCTCTGGAGAAAACTGAAAGGAACATCCATTTTCTCAATGGTACGTGGCACCTACAAACAAATTGATTATGTATTAGGACATAAAACCTCACAATCAAATGCAGAAAAGGAAAATTTTAAACATATCCTTTTCAGATAATGAAGCAATCATAATCATGTGGGCCATGGAAAGATAAACTAAAAATTAATAGAAAATGAAATAGTTTAATCCTAAAGAATGCTTTGGCCAAACAACACATCATAGAATTGATTCACAATTTCTTTAAAGAGAATGACAATAGTGACACAGCATACCAAAATTTTTGGGATACAATCAAAGCAGTCCTCAGGGGAAATTTTATATCTCTAAATAATTACAGAAATAAATAGAAAAAGAGGAGATTGATGAATTAGACATGCAACTAAAAAAGCTAGAAAAAGAACAAATTAAAAATCCTTAATTAAATGTCATTCTCAATTCTCAGAGATTAATAAAATTGAAAGTAAGAAAACTATTCAGTTAATAAATAAAACTGGTTTTATTTAAAAAAATAAGAAAGATAAACCTTTAATAGATTTGATTTAATTTTTAAAAAAGAAAACAAAATTACCAATATCAAAAAAAGAAAAAGGTGAATTTATCATTAATGAAGAGAAAATTCAAACAATAATTAGTCATTTGCCCAATTATATGTCAATTAATCTGATGATCTAAGTGAAATGGATGAATATTTACAAAAACATAAATTGGCCAGATTAACAAATGGCAAAATAAAATATTTAAATAACCCCATTTTAGAAAAAGAAATTGAACAAGTCATAAATGAACTCTCTAAGAAAGTCTCCAGGGTCAGATGGATTTACAAGTGAGTTCTACCAAACATTTAAAGAACAATAAATTCTAAAATTATTTAAACCATTGAGAAAAAAAATAAGTGGAGTTCTACCAAATTCTTTTTTATGACTAAAAATGATGATGATACATAAACCAAGAAGAACTAAAAGAAAGAAATTTCCCTAATCAATATTGATACTTAAATTTTAAATAAAATATTAACAAAGAGATTATATTGATTTTTTGCCAGGATAATACACTATGATCAGGTAAGATTGAAATCCATGAGTGGATCAATATCAATATGAAGACCATAAGCATAACAGACGACATCAATAACAAAACTAACAGAAACCATATGATTATCTCAATAGGTGCTGAAAAACTTTTTGACAAAATAGAGTACCATTTGTACTAAAAACACTAGAGAGCATAGGAATGAATGGAGTTTTTCTTAAAATGACAAGCAATATCTATTCAAAACCATAAATAAGCAATATATGTAATGGAGATAAGATAGAAGGTTTTCCAATAAGATCAGGAGTAAAAATTAAAGGAGTAAAAATGTCCATTGTCACCACTATTATTCAATATTTTACTAGAAATTTTAGCTATAGCAATAAGAGAAGAAAATGAAATTGAAGGAATTTGAATAGGTAAGGAGGAAATAAAACTATTATCTTTTGCAGAAGATATGATCATGTTCTTAGAGAATTTTAGAGAATCAACTATAAAATTATTTGAAACAATTAACAATTTTAACAAAGTTGCAGGATATAAAACAAGCCCACATAAATCATCAACATTTCTGTATATTACCAACAACATCCCATTGCAAGAGATAGAACAAGAAATAATTGTAGACTATATAAAATATTTAGGAGACTACCTGCCAAGACAAACCCAGGAATTACATGAGCACAAGTACAAAACCTTTTTCTGACAAATAAAGTGAGAACTGAAGAATTAGAAAAAGCTCAATTGCTCATAGGTAGGCTGAGCTAATATAATAAAAATGACAATTCTACCTAAATTAATTTAGTTATTCAGTACCACACCAAATTTCAATATCTATCTAGCTATCTAACTATCTATATCTATATCTACATCATTTATATATATTATATAGCTGGAAAAAATAATAATACAATCTATTTGGAAGAACAAAAGGTCAAGTATAGCAAGAAAATTAATGAAAAAAAAAAACGGTCAAGCATACCAAATCTAAAACTATAGTAATAAGTGGCAACCATCAGAACTATTTATTACTGGGTAAGGAATAGAATGGTGGATCAGTGGAATAAGTGAGGTACACAAAACACAATAATTGATGACTACAGTAATCTAATGTTTGATAAACCCAAAGACTCCAGCTTCTGGGAAAAGAATTCTCTATTTCACAAAAACTGCTGGGAAAATGGGCAAATATGGCAGATCCTAGGCATAGACCAATATTTCATACCCTATACCAAGATAAATTGAAATGGATAAATTGAAATGGGTACATGATTTAGACATAAATGGTTATATCATAAGCAAATCAGGTGAGCAAGGAATAGTTAAACTGTCAGATCAATGGAGAAGGGGAGAATTTATGACCAATTAAGAGATAGAGAACATTATGAAATGCAGAATGGATAATTTTGATTACATTAAATTAAAAATATTTTGCACAAACAAAACTAATACAACCAAAATTAAAGGGAAAGCCAAAACATTGGAAACAAATTTCACAGCCAGTGTTTCTGATAATGACCATGTCTCAAATATATAGAGAATTGAGTAAAACTTATAAGAATACAAATCATTCCCCAATGGATAAATGGTCAAAGAGTACAAATAGGTAGTTTTCAGATGAAGAAATTAAGGCTATCTGGAGCACAAAAAATGTTATTATATTGGCTAATACAATAGGAAAAAGGTAATGATAAATGTTACAGAAGATGGGGGGAATATTGGAGCATGAATACACTGTTGGTGGAGTTGTGTACTACATCCAACCATTCTGGAAGGCAATTTAGAATTATGTCCAAAGGGCTATAAAAACTGTGCATACCCTTTGATACAGCAATGCCAGTACCAAATTTTTAATCCAAAGATATAAAAAAGAGAAAAAGGACTGACATGTACAAAAATATTTATGGCAACTCTTTTGTGGTGGCAAAGATTTGGAAACTGAAGGACTGTTCATCAATTAAGGAATGAATGAATAAATTGTGCTATATGAATGTAAGAGAATAATATTGTTCATCAAGAAATTATGAGCAGGCCAACTTTAGAAGAACCTGGACTTATATGAACTGATGCTGAGTGAAGTTAACAGAATTAGGAGAACATTGTACACACTAACAGCAACATTGTGTGATGATCAATTTTGATACACTTAGATCTTATTATCAGCACAATCATTTGAGTCAATTTCAAAAGATTCATGACAGAAAATGCTATCCACAAACAGAAAAACAACCCTGGAGTCTGAATCAAAGCATGCTGGTTTTGCTTTTTTTGTTTATTTTCTTTTTGTGATTTTTCTGATTCTTCTTTCACAAAATGATTCATGGAAATCTATTTAGCATGATTATACTAATGTAATCTCTAACAGATTGCTTGCTGTTTTGGGGAAGGTAGAAAAAAGAGAGAGAGGGAAGTAAATTTGAAACTCAAAATCTTATAAAAGTGAAAGTTGAAATTACATGTAATTGGAAAAAAAATTAAAATTTTATTAAGTGCAAAAAATGGTGTCACAAAGAGTCAGATAGGATTGAATACAACTGAACAAAAATAATCTCTGGAGAAGGTAGGAGGAAGAATAATGGGGAAACTATGTTAATTCAAAAAATCAAAGACAGCAACAAAATTTTATTTTTCTTACATAAAAAGGTTGCTATAATAGTGTAGGTAAGAGGATATGAAGGTTTAAGCTCTTTTGCATGATCCATTCTTGAAGAAGTCATATTTGACCATGATATCAAATTATCATTTTTTTTGTATTCACCAAGATTTTCTAAGGCCATTTCCAGTCATCTTGAATTATGTCTGTCACTCAGGTGACTCTGGAGAAGAGAGTGAGATTGATGATTTTGCACACCCCTGCCTTGAATCCAATCTACTCACAAATCAAGACATAGCCTTCATGACACCATTGTTCCTCTTCAAAAATGAAGAATCAACAACAAACAATGACAATGAATTTCTCATCAATCTGCTTCATAAAATTTGAAAAATCCATTTCTTTCTAGGAAAAAAAATTCCAACACATACCCTTCTCCAATCATGTAGTACATTTCCCATTCTACACAATTTTTCTAAAATTATTGACAGTGAAATGGAAATTAGTCTACTGATTATGACAAGTAAGTACTTTCCCAGTTAAATCATGGGTCCCAAGTGTTAAGTTTTCTCTTTTCAAATCTCAGAATAAGCAATGGAAAAAAAAAGGTTTTGGTAACCATCAATTTGCCAACCCCCAAGGGGTTTCACAATAGCCTCTGAGGTAGGCAGCTCAAATTTAGGGTTCCTGGTTCATCCGTCTATTGGATATGGAAGCTGTGAAATTTCAACATCTTATCAAAGTGAAAAGAGCTGTCAGTTCCTTCAAGTCAGATACCTAGATTGGAACTCCAGTGCAATTTCCTAGCTGTGTGACATTGGGAATAACACAACATATGTGGACTTCAGTTTTCTTGCCTGTAAATAAGATGCCTGAACTAGATGACCTTTGAAGTTCTTCCCTCCTCTAAATCCTTTGAGCTTGTTATCAGCCCATCATGTTTCCTCTGACTTTATTTCTTCGAATCTTATTTTCCTTGTAAAAAGAGCAAAACTTGATCTTTGCAAAGAGCTCTAACACCCTAGAGTCTGTGATCTTTCAGATGACGACAAACAAACATTTCTAATAAATGAGTATGCAAGTGGCAGGCTGGCATTGACTCCTCCAGTGGCACTTAACAAAAAATCTGGTGATGACTCTGATCTTCACTTGGATCTCGTGACCTGAGAGCTCATTGTGCATCTCTTGCTTTTCAATTCTTAAGTTTCTACAATCCGGTTGTCCATCCAGGACTATATCTGTTCTCCTGATTTCCCTTAAGGGCAAGATCCTGAGAAGTGATTCAGAAGAGATGAAGGAGGCTCAGGCTTAACTCAGACTTACTACACCCATGTAAGACAGCCAGATTGGGAGGTATTTTTCAAAGAGCTAAGAACTTGGATCTGAGTGACCTCATATCAAGTCTAATACATTTTTACTAACTGTAGAACATGGGAAATGTAGACTCAACCAAATTTATCAACTGCCTGGACTAGGGTGGGGAGGGAGAGAGCATGCTGCTGAAGTAACAAGCTTAGGAAAAGAGTAATGTTGTAAAGTATATGGAAAAACTCAGAGCATAAGTAAATTTGAGGAGGAGGATGATAATGGGATGATGTTGCCTGTTAATTACTGATGGAAACATATCCAGGGCAGTTAGTTTCAGCAGACAACTGGAAAATCCTAACTAAAACATTACAAAGAATTTTTTTGAGGTGGAGGATGGTCAGAGATTTATGACTTTATAAAGAATGCCCATGTTTGAAAGCATTTTAACTCACATAAATTGACAATTCGTGTGTGTCTTGTAATTGCTTTCACTGAGATGAAGTTACTTGTCTGTTGTTGATTGTGAATCAGAATACCTGAATCTAAGTCATCCCAACTTCCAGACCAGCCCTCTATCCTTTAGAAAAATCAGGTAATTGGGGCTGGATAGAGAAATTTAAGAGTTACCTGAGAAACATTATGTAAGTCCAGACTTGGAAGAAAGTCCAATAATCCTCTATTCTAAAAGTCACAAAAGCCCGACTACCAAATGGTCAAAATATGATTATCTTATATTTGATTTAAGAAATTCATTGATGGAGAGTCATTATTAAGTGATCAAGTGGGGCTGTGTTGTCCAAAGAGAAACTCCAGAAACAGATGAATAGAGACTTTAGAATGAGAAACTTTCTTATACCCACATTTAAGAAGCAGAAAGAGGAAAAGAAATCCAAGAAAATGATAGAGAAGGAACAATTCAAGAAGTAGATAAATGACCAGGAGAGATCAGTGTTATGAAAGACACAGGAAGATATGGTATCTAGGAGGAGGTTTGTGGAATAAACTCACTAATGACTTTGGAAGAAACGGGAAGAATTCTCTGAGGAGACCAAGGGGATGTCAAGTTGTGATGACTTTAATGTGTCCTTTTGTTCTTTCAGTGAGCAAATAGTGGCAACCTAAGGAAAGCAAAATCTATAAGGCTTCCGGAAAGACCTGGGTAACTGGATTTTGCAAAGCTGATTGCAGAACACTCTATGGAAGAGGTAAGTCTCATAAAGAAGCTGTGAAGGAAGAGGTGACTGAGCCAGCCTGGCAGGGACAGAGGCACTTACTACTCATGGAAAAGAGGGCAGGATGAAGAAAGGGGTGAAGCAGGAGAAGTTAATACATAGGAAGGACTGAATAATATCATAAAGAATACCTTGCCCTTTTATTGTGATGGATGGCGGTTACAAAATATTCTTTTACCAACTCTCTGTGTGAGATCACATGAGAATTATTTTAGTGAGAAAACAAGCTTTTATGTGGTAGATTGAGAAAAGTCTTAACACAGAAGTAGTAACTTCTGCAGGCTTTTTCATATGTGTGTACATATATAACATATAGGGGTGTGTATATGTATATATATATATATAAATGTTTATATAAAAGGAGCTTAGAAACTCTTCATGACTCTGCAGTGAAAATCTCTGGACAGGAAAGATCACTTGCATTGTAATGAGATTTCCCTGTCTCTGAACTTTCCCTTGCCATTCTATCCCATTTGTCCACTTCCTATCCAGTGTTCCCAGGACCTAGTAGCACCTCATTCTCCTAATCATTCTTTGACTAATTAACCTGAAGAAATATTCTATGGCTGTAAAGGAATATGATATCAGTCCAAAAGTACAAGGTACTGGCCCTAAAGTCTAGAAGCATTAGATAACTATCTCCTTTAAAGGTCATTTTGGTCCCTCCCAATAGCAAGATTTGAGATATCTATTTTCCCCTTGGTTTAAATTTGAAATTTTACTGCTTAGTAAAAAATACACATTCACACATATATACACTCACAAATATATAAGCCAGTAATAACAACTATTAAGATCTTAAGATTGGCTAGACTGACTCAGAGTGATTTCATGAAGACTAGTTCATACTACCAGCCTGTGCCTCAGCTCTAACTGGGGGATGCCAGTCAATATAAAGAAGCAGGATTTCAAAGATTTGAGAGCTTACCTCAGAACCAAGATCACCTGGGTTCATGTTCCACCTCTGATACTATCTATCATCCTGGCTGGCCACTTACCTTTAATCCTCAGGACACTTCTCTAAGTTTATAAGATGTACAGAAAGTGTTACACTTATTATCAGAGATATATGGGTATTTCCTGTACCAGTAAATCACAGGTTCAATATTTGTCTCCAGATAATTTCCTTAGAAGTTTTTAAGCATTTATAAGAAATAAAGTATAGTCTCCTCTCCTGGTCTTCTTCCTGATTGATCCTTCTCAGTCTTATTCACTGATTAATTTTCTTCCTTCTGCCTCCTATATTTGTGTTTATCCCAAGGTTCTCCTCTTTAACTCTATTCTTCTATAACAGCAGTTATAAGCTTATCAAACCATGAAATGTTTGAGTTTATTGTTGCTGATGCTTTCACATCCCCACAATCCAGCACCATGGCTGTCACACAGTTGATGTTTAATAAATACTTTCTGAATTGCTCATATATCATAAGATCATAGACCTAGAATTGAAAAGGATTTTGAGGCCATCTAGTCCAACTCCCTTTAGAGATGGGAGAAGGTCCACACAGAGATAGTAACTTCCCAAGATCACATGGACAAATAGTAAAATTAGGATTAGTATCTAGGACCCTTAATTACTTTTTCCAGTGAACTATGATGCTTCCCAAACTGCTCAGAATTTCCCCTTTCTTCTTCACCACTTCTATAAGAAAAGACAGAACAGAAGTTTTCTTAACATTCACAGGAGGAAGAAAAATTTGAAAGTAATAATAGCATTTATACTGTACTTTAAGGTTTATAAGGCATTTTATTCATAGGATTTGAACCTCATGAGATTCAGTAACCCATGAGGCAGATGCTATATTCTCTTTTTACAGATGAGGAAACTGAGGTAAATTAGCATGTGCAATGTCACACCCAGCTAGGAAATGTCTGAGACTGGATTTGAACTCCAAACTCAACATTCTAAGCACTATACCATTGACATGCCTGCAATGGCACGGACAAATTCCTGAGTGACCATGATTAAATCAAAGAGAACCTAGAATTTCAGATGAGACAACATAGATTTAAATGCTACCTTGGATTCTCACTGCTGTGTGTGACTCTTAGAAAGTCATGATTTTCCCAGTCTCAGTTTAGACATCTGTAAATTGGGGGTAGTAACAATATTCACCTCTCAAGGCTGTTGTTAAAATACAATAACATCTTTTTGCAAGCATTGAAATACTATAAATAAGAATTAGTATTATTATTGTTGTAACATATAATCTTTTGCCCTTCCTCATTTATTAAATGGAAGGGATAGAACTATATGGTCTTTAAGGTAACTCACAGCCTTGATATGTGTTACCTTGTAGTGTTCTTCCCACTTCTAATATTTGATGTTCAATAAATTCATCAATAATCAAGCATCTAGTCAGTATCTTTTATATCTTGGACTCAGGAAATACAAAATCAAAGCCAAAATTGTCCTTGGTTTCAAGGAGTTTACATTCTCTCGAGATAAACAATTTTTAGAATTAAAAGTCCTTAAAATGTAAACAAAAGTTAATGGTGGAGTGTAGATTCAAGCTTGAAAGAGGTCATGTAGGATCTGGTGTTTGGCTGGGTTTTGAAGGAAGCCAGGGATTTGAAGAGAAGAATTTGAGAAACTGACTTCTAGGTGGGGGTACTAGTCCATATAGGCTCATGTTAATGGGGTGTGGATTGTCTTGGGTAACTGACAACAAGTGAGTTGTTTTTGCTGTAATGTAAAGGATATGATGAAGAATAAAATAGGAAGAGTGGTTAGAAGTAAGCTGAAAAATAAACTAAACACCAAACAGCAGAGTTTATACTTTATCTGAGAGGCTGATTGGATTAGCCTTTTTATCCTGAAGAGTCGCTAAGGTTTCTTGAATGGGAGAATCATGGGCTAGAACTGTATTTTAAGAAAATCATTTTTGGAGCAGAGAAAGGTGTGTAGAGAAGAGAAGTTTGAGGTAAGACCAAACAGAATGGTAGGTTGTGTGACTTAAGTGATGGTCACATGAGAAAAGAAAAGAGAATGAATGAAATAGATACCATGGACAGAGAGACTAGAAGTCTTGGAAACAGATTGGAAGTGGAATAGTGGAGTACCCAAGAGAGGGAAGGATAAGTAAGGATTGGAGAATGGCCATGAGATAGCAAATGTGACAGCTGGAAAGATGATAATACCCTTGACACAGTCAAAGAATCAATATATTTATTATTTATAGACTTTATTTTGCATTTTACATGTATCTTTACATTTATTATTAATTATATATCAAGTTTGCTTGCATTTAGTTTTCCTTCTCAGTTTTTTTTTCCTTGTAGATCCAATTTTTCTTGTACAGCAAGATAACTGTATAAATCTGTATACACATATTTGATTTGTCAAAAATTAACATGTATTAGACTTCCTGCCATCCAAGGGAGGGGGTGGGAGGAAGGAGGGAAAAATTTGTAACAGAAAGCTTTGCAAGGGTCAGTATTGAAAAATTACCCATGCATATGTTTTGCAAATAAAAAGCTTTAATAAAAAATAATTATACATAAATCAATATACAATTATTAAGCACATACTATTGTATAAAATGAAAATTTTGGTGAGACAGCTTCTAAGGTCCCTTTCAGCTCAGAATCTAGTTTTCTACTGCATCACCAGTAGTCAGGGATTTCTCAGAGAGAAGTCTTATTCAAATGTGGTTTGGACTATATAAATCCTATGATTCCTCACTACCCTGAGATTCTATGATTCTATGACCTAATGAAGAACTGGATAAAGTAAAAGAA
>JAJPUD010002296.1:93369-120869 GCA_023553655.1 Myrmecobius fasciatus | reverse complement strand
CAAAAATAGGTCAACCAGAACTAGAAAGAATTTTCAAATATTATGCTTGATTCTGCCCCCACATTTTGGTCAGGGCACTAAGATAAAGAACTCCCATGGGGGATCTATTAGAATAGTGTCTCATTTCAAAATCAGGTTATATGAGATTGACTCAAAATGCACTGGAGATGTTTAGTGTAAACCTTGTACTTAATATAGCGCCTAGGACCTAATAGATGCTTAATAATTTTTTTTGAGGCAATTGGGGATAAGTGATTTGCCAAGAGTCACATAGCAAAGTGTCTGAGACTAGATTTATACTTAATTCCTCCTGAATTCAGGGCCAATGCTCTAGTCATTGTGCCATCTAGTTGCCCCAGTAGATGGTTTTTGATTGATTGAAGATAAGCAGCCTGAGATGAATTGGTGTTGACATTTTTATTTGAATGGTTGTCATATGGAAGAAGCATTAGGTTTTCCCTACATGTCCCCAAAGAACATGTCTGGTATCAATATGACTGCAAACTTCCCCACAATTAGACTTTTTACCAAGACCTTTTTAAAGTTCTACTTTAAGGTAATGTCTCCTTCTCCTTTACCTCTCCCATCATTCAATATTCAAATGAAAGGGGAAACAGCACGGTGAAGTGGAAAGATGACTAGAAACTTGGGTTCAAATCTTTACTTTGCCACTTATGCAATTTAAGCCAAGTTTCTCCACTTTTCTAGGCATTAGTATCTATGTATAAAATGAAAATTTGGGTGAGATGACACCTAAGGTCCCTTCCAGCTCAAAAACTAGCCTTCCATGATCCCATAATCCTATAATGGTTGGATGACCATTAGGGAATTCTCAGAGGGAATTCTTATTCAGGAATGGTCTGGACTATATAAATCCCAAGGTCCTTCCCTATCCTGAAATTCTCTGATTCCATGGTCTTATAACCATATTATATGCAAAGTAAAGGAATCAGAACATCTTGTGAAACTATTTCCCAAAGCTAAAATGTATTCTTCAGTGTGGACAGCAACTAGTCACTGAATCTTTTCTTTAAGATGATAGGTAACTTTCTCCTTATATAGATTATTATACATAATTATTGGAAATTTTCCCCCAATATACAATATACAATATGAACCCTGCCTTTTGATACAATATTATCTTGGTTTTTCATAATGCAACATATGATAACAATCATTATATTATCATTAACATGATTTTTATTAATATAATTAATTATACTGACATTAATATAATTCTTTTATTCTTTCAAAAAAACTTAGCAAATAGTATCTAATTTTATCTTTAAAGCAATCATGGAAGGTAGGTACTTCTATTATCCCCATTTTGCAGACAAAGATATTAAGAGCAACTTGCTGAGGTTCACAGGACTACTAAGTTTCTGAGGTAGGATTTGAAATCCAATCTCCCTAATGCCAAGTGTAGTGCATCTTCTCCTGTGTCACATGGCTGACTGATCCTCTTCCATGGGACCGTCCTTTAAATATATGAATAGAGCTATCATGCCCTGAACCCATCTACCCAAGTCTCCTCTTCTTTGGGTTAAATATCACGATCTCTTTGAAATAGCCATCTGAGCTCACAAGAGGAGAATCCAATATTGAGGAGGGTCTTCATCACAGAGCCTCAGATTTCTATTACTTTGCCATTCTGGTCAGCTCCTGTAAGCTCCTATAATTGCTTTAGATGTGGTAGCTATTGCTACTTTTTTTGGTAGCATCCAGAATGCAGGTCATGTCCCCCACTCTATAAAGTCCAATGGCTCCCTATTATTGTCTGGTTCTAATATAACCTCCCATTAATCATGGCAAGCTCTTCCCTAGTTAGCCAATAAATATCTTTCTAGTCTCCTTCCTTCTTCTTCCATCCCATGCACTCTAGAGTTCAGCCACATTTTTGTACTTTCCAGTCATCTCACACAATGGCCCATCTCCCAAGTCTCTGCCTTTGAACTTGTCTGCTGTGTTTGGGATATACCACCTCCTCATTTGTGATTCTTTAAAGCCATAGTTTTTTTTTTTCCAAGACTTTACTCAAATATGAAGTTTTCAAAAAAAGTATCCTCCTTCCCATCATGCCTACATGTAAGAAGTGCCTTCACCTCTGGATGCATATTGAATGTTTATGTTTATAGACATTTGGTCTCCCATTAGAAAGTAATCTCCTGGAGATTTTTGTTTTTTCTTTCTTTTCTTTTTTCTTTTTCTTTGTATTCCCAGAGATCAGTACAGTTCCTGGTGCATAGGATGCATTTAATAAAGGCTTACTGTTAGCTTGATCAGTCCCTGCCCAATCTTCCTCCAAATTAGCCAATGTAGCATTGTGACAATAGGTAACATCATGAAGACTTTGCTCTTTGTCCCTAGCCTGGAAGACACTGGGAGGAGACCAACATGACCCGAGTCCAGGAGTTCATCCTGCTGGGCTTGTCGACAAGGCCAGGTCTACGGGGTGTCCTTTTTGCCGTGTTCTTGACTCTCTACCTGCTGACTCTCTTGGAGAACACCATCATTATCTTGCTCATCTGGGGCCACACAGAGCTCCACAAGCCCATGTACTTCTTCCTGGGGAACCTGAGCTGCTTGGAGATGTGTTATGTCTCAGTCACGGTACCCACCCTGCTTCTTGGGCTGTGGTCAGGGCCTTGCCATGTCCCATTCACCTCCTGTATGACTCAGCTCTTCTTCTTCATCACCCTTATCTGTGTTGAGTGCACTCTCCTGGCCTCTATGGCCTATGACCGCTATGTGGCCATCTGCCGCCCTCTCCACTATCCAATACTCATGAGGCCCCAGATCTGTTTCATGTTGGCCACAGCCTCATGGATGGGCAGCCTCAGTGTCTCTGTAATCAAGACAGCCTGCATTGCTAGCCTTTCCTACTGTGGTCCCAATGTCCTCAACCACTTCTTCTGTGATGTCTCCCCTCTACTTAATCTCTCTTGTACCCATGTAGCACTAGCTGAGCTGGTCGACTTCATCTCGGCCATTGTCATTTTCTATGGCTCCCTGATGGTTGCCCTGGTCTCTTATGTGGCCATTGGGGCAACTGTGGTGCGTACGCCCTCAGCGGCTGCCCGGCTCAAGGCCTTCTCTACTTGTGCTTCTCACCTCATTGTGGTGGGCATCTTCTACTCAGCTGCCATCTTCATCTATGCCCGGCCTAAGCGCATGGCAAACATGGATCTCAGCAAATTGCTCTCTGTCATCTACACTGTGCTCACACCCATGTGTAACCCCATCATCTACTGCCTAAGGAACAAGGAGGTCCAAGGGGCTCTTCACAAGACCCTCCACAAAATCAGGATCACTCAGAGTTCTGCCAGCTAGAGGTACAGCGAGCCACTGTGTCCCCTTAGCATATTTCAACAGCCATCCCCTCCTTCTTGACTTTCTATTCTGTTCTTACAGTCACCCAGGTTCAGGACATCACTAGCATGTTGGGTACCTCTATCTCTCTTGCTTCCCGCATCCAGCCATTGGCTAAGTCTTCTCAGTTCCTTGACCCTAAAAATGAGATATGATCTCACTGTAGCATAAAGAACTCTAATTGTGAGATCAAAATATGAGTCTTCCAGTCCTGGTTCTGCCACATCTGCATGACCTTGGTTAAGTGTTTTATTCTTTAGGGGCCTCACTGTCCCCATTTATAAAACAAGTAGGTAAAACTAGAAGATATTTCAGCTCTAAAGCTGTGATCCTATAATCACATCCATAGATTCCCTCTTCCTGAACAAAATAATACTCAAGAGTTTTGTAGCTGCTTGTAACCAGTGTGGACAGTAAGTATGACCCCTCTGTTTTACTCATTCTGTGAGTATACCAAGATACTAAGTCTTCCTTTAACACTTTTATTACTTTTTTAAAAATGTTAGTGATTCTCAGGCTTTTGTACCTCAATCTATGAGACTGACTTACCTTGTTGACAATTGTATTTAAATCACTTTTTGTGCATGGTCTTCATCCACATCCATTCTTTTGTTTTTTTCCTGAAGAAATTGGGGTTAAGTGATTTGCCCAGGGTCATACAGCTAGGAAGTGTTAAGTGTCTGAGACCAGATTTAAATTCAGGTCCTCCTGACTTCAGGGCCGATACTCTATCCACTGCACCACCTAGCTGCCCCCCACAGCCATTCTATCTGCAAATGTCATCATCCTAATTTAGACCCTCATTGCCATTCATCTTGAATATTATAGAAACCCCTTTCCTGATCTCTCTGTCTTTAGTCTCTCTCAATGACAGTACTTTATGCATAGAATGCTTTTTGCAAATAAGCTATGTATCATCTGTATGGAGAGTATGAGAAAATTTTAATATATACCCAAGGAGGAACTCTAAAGCATTTTATGTAGGGGTTATATGATAGGAGAGGAGATAATCTGATGATGTGATGGGAACCAGAGATGACAGATGGATTGTCAGAGTGCTCAATTGCCCCTTGGAAGAAAGTATAGAAGGTCTCCAGTGTGACAGACAAACCCCTTTTGGGGAAATTTCAGTAGAAAATGGACTAAATTTCCTGAGGATGAGCAGCCCTGCATGGACCAGGATCTGCACCATTGAAGGAAATTGCCAAATGGATGAGATTACATTGACTGTCCTTTGTACTTGGCAATAGAGAGAGGATGAATATTTGTCTGAATATGGAAATTAGGTAGTGTGGATCCAGAGAGATGATAGATAAATAGATAAATAAATACATAGATAGATAGATAGATAGATAGATAGATAGATAGACAGATAAATAAACATGAATATAACCCAGTGTTGATTTGTGATATGGGGGGAACACAAGCAAATAGATTTCAGCCTTTGTCTTTTCTCAAGATATGTCTAATTTAAAAACCCATAAAACATTTATTAAGCACATAATAAATGCAAAAAATTGTTAATAGATGACACTATAAAGTAACAAAAACACAATTTCCGAGTTGTAATGGAATCTCATAAGCCTTGTAGTCCAATTTGCATGAAAACAGTAATCCTTCCACAGCATTCTATAGGATCAGCTCTTTTCTATACAATGTTTGTAGTCTAAGAATAGAAGATGCTCACAGACATAGATATACTACATAATATTATCTAATTGCTATCTAATACTATTTAATGATTTTAAAAGAAAGTAGAAATGAGATAAAATCAGGCACACAGGAAGCTTCTTGATGGCCTTTCTTGCCATTATGCAAGATTTCACCAACTTGTTGTTCAACTTCCTCACCACTCTCTATCTTTCTAATTGCAAAGAGGTACCATGAACTCTAAATCTCTTTATAAGGAGGGAGCTAAACTTAGAATGTTTCATTTCTCATCTGGCTGTACTACTTGGGATTTTCTTTGACTTTTCCACCATAATTCTTCTCCTCCTTTTCAGCTTCCTTCTATGTGTTTTCTTCTCCCATTAGATTGTAAACTCCTTGAGGTCAGGGACTCTCTTTTTCAGGGTCTGCATCCATGGTCCATTACATGATACCTGACATATAGTTGACACTTAATAATTGCTGGCTAACTGATTTTCAGAGATAGGGGTGCTCAAAGATTGAGAAGGGCAGAGGCATATATATGCTCCTCTGAGAGAACAGCTCATGTGTCAAAATTTTTATTTCTCTTGATTTCTTTTCCTCAGGATATTTGGAGCTAGGGAAAGAAGAAAGTGATCTGCATGGGATGATTGATGGATATAGCTAGATTGCACAGTAGATAGAGTGCTAGACTTGGAATCAAAACGAACTAAGTCCATAATTCTGCATCAGATACTTAATAGCTGTGTGATTCTGGGGAAGTCACTTCACCTCTGTTTGCCTCAGTTTTCTCATCTGTTAAAAACGACGATCATAATGACGGTTATTGTGGGAACTGAATGAAATTGAGTTTCAAATAAAGTAATCAACTGGCTGATTAAAAGGAAAGAAGATGTATAGTGAACATTATTTAGTGTGGTGAAATTACTCAGCCAGAGTTGGAAAATGAAGTTAGGTGGGTGAGGAAATGTAGGTTTGGAAGCAAAGGGCAGCTCTCATGCCTACTAGATTTGGTATAAGATCTACTGCCTCTGTTGTCCCAATGTGTGGCAGGGTTTTCAAAAATAATGTTGTCTCATAAGATTTCACCTCTGGTTGCCACCAAGCCCTTACCCACTTTGAGGATGATATGGAGTGTGCTGTATAACCAAAGTTAATCTCTCTCTTTTCTCCTCCCTCCTCTGCTTCTATCTCTCTCCTCTCTCTCTGTCTCTCTGTGTGCCTTTCTCTGTGTTCTCTGTCTCTCCTCTCCTTTTCTATTACTGTGTTTCTAAGTTTTTCTCATTAGAGAGATTTAATGAGACCAATCAGCACATATATGTATATAATAGATGGCAAAATTACTAAGCTAATAATGAATCTAGAAAACATGCTATAGTTGAATTACCAAATACACAGACAAATAAAACAATTTTAAAATTAGCTCAGCCATTTATTAACTCAATGATTTATTAATCATTGAGCCTTTCAAGAACCAAGTCCCTGATAATGAAAACAGAATCCTCAGAAATAATTTTTAAAATTATAAGATGCATCTTTATTCCTAAAAAGTGGGTGGAATCTAGGTGAGTAGAGTTTTAGACTTGGAATTAGAAAGACCTAAACTTAAATTGTGACCCACACATTTATTAGTTAGGTGATACTGAATAAATGATTCAACCTTTTAAAATCTCAGTTTCCTCATATGTAAAACGGAGTTTATAACAGTACCTACTGTACAGGTTTCTGCCTTGTCCATCAGAGAGAGATGGAAAAAGAGAAGACCTTCGAAATGAAGAAGACCTAGGAAACATCGGGTAGTTGCATCTCTAACTACCACTGCCACTGACGGGGCATGGGCTGTTAGCCCTATGTGTATGGCAATTGACTAACAAATACTACCATGACCATAAAAGCAATTGCTAATGAGACTGATGCAGGACTTCAAAACCTGCAGGAATCATTGGGTTCCCTGATACATGAAGTGATGGCTTTGGACTATCTTGTGACTACTGAAGAAGGTGTTATGTTTGGTTGTGAATTAATAGTTACTTTCTATACCTTCCTTCTGGGACTCATGGAAGTCTTTTATAATATCTTGTTTATTCATATTTCTTGTTATATTACTACTTGCCTGTGTGATTCCTCCCATGCTGAAACTTATTTTATGTAGTTTGATGGTTGTTGCATTAATTTCAAATTTTGAAACTCTAGGATTTTATGTGTATCCAATATCAAGAATATTCTTTCTTCTCTCTTCCTTTCTTGGTTATGTAGAAAGACAACAGCCAGTTTCCCTGACTCATTTCCTCCTCTTTATATGTAACGGAATACATTTTATTGTTATTTAAAAGATCTCAACTATATGCTATGGAAAGTGCTTGCAATTGAGACATAATTAATAAGTGTTATGTCAGTTCAAAATCAAATGAGGCATGGAGCACAGATCTCCTGAGAGCTTGAGGGAGAAACAATATTAGAATTTTTGACCACTATATCTGAACTTAATGTTAGTAAATGGGTCTTTTTTGGGAGGAGTGGGAGTCTTGCTTCCTGGGCAAATAAGTGTGTAGGAGAAAAATCTGAGGAGGAAAGAAAGCAACTAGTCCAATCTGCCTATATAAAATGTTTCATTAGCATGAATGCTCATATGGGAGCTCTGGTGGGAAATTTTTTTTCATTAATCTTTCTTTTGGGGAGGGGAGTGAGGAAATTGAGAGTAAGCATCAAGTGCCTGAGACTAAATTTAAACTCAGATCCTCCTGACTCCAGAGATGGTACTCTATCCACTATGGTGCCACTGGATACCAATATTAACCTTTCCATAAAAGTTCTCTGTGCTAATTTTTGTGGCCTGTGTGCTTTCAAGGGGGGGTGGACATCAGCACAAGCACATTCTCCATAGTTGCTAGTTATACTTCCACTAGAAATTACTTTGATGAGAGATTTCAGGTAATGAGTTCTCCAAACTTTCTAGGTTTGAAATGAAATGTCTTTCAAGGTGACCTTGGACCCTTCGTGTTGGGAAGATCTCTGATATTAGAGCTGGGTCTAATATTGTATACAAGGAATAATGAGCTCCAAATCACAAGAGATCTTCCAGTGGGAAATAGGTGACCTATTCTTATTTCAGGCTGGGGTTAGACTCGATTCTCCTTGCTTCTACCTTGCTCTAGAAGTCTCTGAATCAATGATGATCCTGGAAAGAAATCCCATTGCCGATGGTCTTTTGATGGTGATTATCGGTAGTTCCACTCCCCTTCATCTTACTTATAATGAATAACAGACAGGGATTTCAAGTCATCTGGACTCACCCTTTTTCTTACCCAACACCCTCCACAGGGCAGCTTTCACCTCTTTGTTCCTCAGGCTGTAGATGATGGGGTTGAGCATGGGAGTGACGAGGATATAGGACAAAGATACAACTTGCTTGCTCTCAGGAGAGTAACTGGACTTGGGCTGGAGGTGGATGACACAAGCTGTGCCATAGAATAGGGTCACAACAACAAAATGGGAAGCACAGGTGGAGAGGGCTTTCTGGCGCCCAGTGGCTGAGGGCATTCGTATAACAGCAACCAACACACGACCATAGGATCCAGTGATGAGAAAGAAAGGGACCATGAGAACAAGCACTGTAGCTACCCGGATGTAAGCCTCAAAGACAGATGTATCAGCACACACCAGCCTCAAGAGTGGGGCTACATCACAGAGGAAGTGGCGAACCCCTTGAGGTCCACAAAATGGGAAGTAGAAGAGCCAAATAGTGAACAGCAGAGAGACTGGGATGCCTGCCACCCAGCAGGCTATGGCTAGAAGAAGACAAAGCCTCTGGTTCATGAGCATCCCATAGTGCAATGGGTGGCAGATGGCCACATAACGGTCATAGGCCATCACTGTCAGGAGAAAACACTCTGATGTGACACAGGACAGAATAAGAAAGAGCTGGAGGGCACAGCCCAATAGGCTGATGCCCCTTCCAGCCACTAGGATTTCTAGCATCTTGGGCACAATGTCCAAAGAGAAGCAGATCTCCACCAGAGCCAGGTTCCGGAGGAAAAAATACATGGGTGTGTGGAGGGCGGAGTCAACCACAGTCAAGAGTACAATGAGGCCATTTCCCAGCATGGTGATTAGAAACATCCCTAGAAACAGCACAAAGAGAAGTGGTTCCAATTTGGGAACATGGGAAAAACCGAGGAGGATAAACTCAATGACAGAAGTCTGGTTCCTCCCAATCACACTCTCAGTAGGGTCCTTGGGATGCACCAATGCCCAGAGTCCAGACATGTTTGAGAAGTTACCACCTGAAGGGGAAATAATGAACTCAAGAATACAGTAGGAGCCTACAGACAAAAAAAAACACACACATACATGCACATATGTATGCATGTGTGCACCTGTGCATAAGAAAAACCAACTGAAAGAAAGAATCAGATATTTGCCCTGCAATACTGACAAAATCCAAAGCAGAAAAAGACCTTCAATCCTGCTTCTAATTGTTGTTTTGTGGACAATCATGGAAAAATTACATAACCTTTCCAAGACTTGGTTTCCTTATTTGTAAAATGGGCAGTGTGGTAGGGAGAATCACAATGGAATCAGGAAGTCAATTCATATCATTCAAATACCATATCACACACAGGCTAACTCTAGACCAGTCCTTTAATCTCCCTGAATCTCAGTTTACTCTTATTTTTAAATGAGGGGGTTGAATTTAATAACCTCTAAGACTCCTTCTAACCCTATTTCTATGAGCCAATTTTCTGACTTACCTCATAGGATTATAAAAAGGATGAAATGATATGTTGAATTTAAAATAATTTGCAAACCTTAGAACCCTATTTCTATGAACCAATTCTCTGACTTACCTCATAAGGTTATCATAAGGATCAAATGATATGTTAAATGTAAAGTACTTTGCAACCTTAGAGACCTGTACAAATGTCAGCTAATGCTATTATTTACTATACATCCTTCTCAGAAATCATACAATATGTAGAGGCAGCTAAGTGGCAATATGAATAGAGCATTAGGCCTGGAGTTAGGAAGGCATGGATTCAAAACTGACCTGAGGTACTTAGTAGTTATAAACCCTTGGGCAAGTCACTTCACTCTGTTTGCTTCAGTTTCTTCATTTGTAAAATGCACTGGAAAAGTAAATAGAAAACTGCTCCAGTATTTTTGCCAAGAAAAATCCAAATGGAGTTAAGAAGAGCTGGACATGACTGAACAGTAACAACAATATCCCATATCCCTAATCCCAATAAAATATAAGATTTTCAATGGAATTATTATTTCATGACCATTTTTGTAACTCCAGTTCCTAAGCATAGCGCCTTACACACAAACTATCTCAAGATAGCCTTGTGGAACAGCGTGGAAATATTAATATTTTCATAGTTTTTCCCCATTCCCAGTGATCTTCATGATTACAACATCTAAAAGTTCTCTCTTGCCTATGTTCTATGTATCTCTACCTCTAGATTATTTCATGGTGTTTCATCATGGGAATTTTCCGGGCTCATCCTTTGATCCCCAAGTGATCTGTGATTTCTTCAGTATCACTCCTTTCTTCACTGATACGAATTCAACATCATTGATATATCACAAGATTCTTAGCTAAGTTCAAAGGAGTGCTCTTTACAACATATGATGAAATGTAACTAAAGAAGATGGAATGGGGAGGGGTACCCCACTTATAAGCAGATGAAAATTCATGTAGCAGCTCTGAGTCTTGTGCATCATGGAGGAACAATACACAGTTTGTGAAAAATTTCATAAATCTTGGTACCTGAAGGAGGGCTCAAAGGTCATCTAGTTCAATCTCTACCTTGAAGTAAGAGTCTCCTCTATTGTCATCCATTAGGGGATGACTGGGAGTACAATGACCTAGAGGAATAGATTAGGAAGAAAGATCTGAGTTCAAATCCATCTCAGACCATGACCCTGAGAAAATCATTTAAACTTTGTCTACCTCAGTTTCCTCAATTCTAAAGTGGGAATGTTAATAATAATCACTTAACATAAAAGAATTGACATGGAGTCAAGAATACCTTAGTTCAAACCCAACCTTAGACATTTACTAGCTGTATGATCTAAGGCACATCACTTAACTTTGTCTCTCCTCAACTATAAAATGGGAATGATAATAACTTTTTCTTACCAGTGTTGCTGAGATCAAATGAGATAATAATTGTAAAGTTCTTAGACATAATGCTTGACATATAGTGGTAGCTATATAAATGTTAGCTATTACTGTCATTGTTAAGTGCTATATTTGTAAAGCATTTAGCACAGTGCCCAGAATAGAGTAGGTGCTTAATAAATGCCTATTTCCTTCTTTCTTTTTTGCCTTCTTTTCTATTTGTCTATCTGTCTTGCTTCCTACTTAACTTTTGTCTGCCTCAGTTTTCTCAACAGTAAAATGGGAATTATAATTATACCTGCCTCCTAGTTGATGTGAGGATCAAATGAAATGATAATACTTGTAAAGTACTCAGCACAGTTTTTGGAACATTTGTTGTATTATTTTCTTTCTGTTCAAATCTTTATAATCTTATTTGGGATTTTCTTGGCAAAGATCCATGTGCTTCTCTAGCTCATCTTACATATGAGGAAACTGAGGCAAACAGTAAATGATTTGCCCAGGGTCCTATAGCCAGTGTGTCCAAAGCCAGATTTGAATTCAGGTCTTTCTGATTCCAGGACCAGTGCTCTATCCACCACACCACCTAGTTGCCTCATAGGCACTTGATAAATACATGATTCATCCCTTTCTGCTTGAATATTTCCAATAACATGGAACTCACTCCCTATGGAATCCTTTTACATTGATGGAAAACTCTCATTATTAGGAACCTTTCCCTTACAAAAAATAAAAATATGCTTCCTTATCGTATAGGACTGTATAATACAGATCAGGAAAAAAATAATAGAAACTTTCTCTTCTAGTCCATTCAAAAGGATAACGAATCATTAGAAATGTCAGAGAAAGCATGACTAAGATTTAACTACCCAATATCTGCCTCTAGCTCTGTAGATCTTTCCACATAATCCATTGCTACCATCCTTAGTTATTATTTCTTCCCCCAGAGGCCATGAAGAATGAACCTAATCCATCTTCTAAGTGATGATCAACTCACCAGATTCCAGAAACAGTGATCATGGTCCCCCAATTCTTCTTCTTTTTTTTTAGGCCAAATATGTGCCATTGCTCTGAGCCACGCACTTTCTTACATATTTAACACATTCTTCCTTACACATTCACCACACCTTTTGTACACACTCACCACACCCTTTCTAAACCCTCACCACTTGTAACCAAAAGCACAGTTAGTAAGACACTTGTGAATGGCAGAGACACAGTTCCTGACCTTTATAATGAAGAGAGAAAGCATAACCCTAATCTATGGGCACTGAGTTTTGACCATGGTACAACAGTTGGCTGAATAAAGAACAATACCATTTCTATCCCTTTGAACGTGATTGATTGCTCTGCTTCCAGCTTCCGCCAGCTGTGAAAGGGAAGCCTTTTGTCTTCCCTGAGTAGAAACCAGTACCTCATCCCACTTCTAGCTGTCTCCTTGTCTTCGGTCTCCTTACTCTCAATGAGCTTGCCACTTGGTGGAGTTTGGAATCAGCAAGATCTGAGTTCAAATCATACCTTAGACACTTAGTAGTTATGAGACCCACAAGTCACTCCTACTCTTGACTTACTGATCTGCAAAATGAAGAGAAATTACATACCTTAGAAGTTTGTTGTGAGGATCAAATAAGATAAACATGTAAAACTTTGCAAACCTCAAGATTCTATGTATTAATTACTCTTCCCCCATCCTGTCACCTCAATAATAAATGTCGTTTACTTTTATATACATCCCCCAATACTTAGCATAGGATCCAAAACATTCTAAACCTTTAATACAGTAAATGTTCTATTGAGCTATCTTTCTTTATCCATCTATCTATTCATACATGCGCTTATCAGCTATTCATCTATTTATCCATCTATCTGCCTACCCATCCATCTCTCCAGCTATCATTTTGATTCCATTTCTCAAATGATAATAGCATGTGCCATTGCCACTACCCAACCAGTGAGAAAATATTAAAATATCTAACATTTCTAAGGCTTTTAAAGTTTTACCAAGTCTTTGCTTCATAAGAGTAAGGTCAGATGGACTTATTCCCATTTGACAAAAAAGAACCTGAGGTTCAGAGGAATCAGATGATTTCCCCCAAGGTCTGACAAACAGTAATGATTCAGGCTTATGCCTTCTTACTCCAAGTCCCATTCATACAGTTTTCCAAAGACCAAATTGGTCTAAACAATTTTCCAGGCTCTAACAGTGAAGTAGGAGACAGTCAAATATCTTCCTGCGCAAAATGACAGTCCATTTCATTTTCCTGTCTCCCTGAATAATAACTCACATACTCCCCTTACCCACTTAATACTCAAAAGTTTATAAGGTATGGTCCTCCTCATAAGTCCACAAACTGGCTAGTATAGTAATATTATTTCTGATTTGTTTAAGTAGAAAAAAAAAGGCACTTGGAATTAAGTGATTGGCCCATGGCCATATAACTATGTCAGTTCCATAATGTGAACCCAGGTTTCCTGAGTCTAGTTCTAGTGATCTTTCTTTGGACTACACTGCTTGAAAAGAAGTGTTTTTATCCCAATGATCCCACCAAAGGAGGAAGAATCAGACCTACCTTAGAGCTCACCCAGACAGAATTGTCTGGATGCATATGAGAAAGGAATTTCAATGTTTGGCTGTGGCTATTAGGACTGAGATGCCAGGGGTTCTTCCCAGAGGACCCACCCAAGAGGGAAAATGAGATCATTACCATTCTCTCTCTTTGGTTCTCAAGTGAAGATAGTTTAGGAAGATGGACAACTAAGATTCATTCATTTCTGCTCTATCTCTTCTTTAAAAGTGTGAGATCATCATACTTCACTCATAATGACCACCATCCAAGTTCAGACCCTTATCACCTCTCATTTGGATTATCAATCAATCATTTAATCAACAAATTTTTATTAAAAGCCCATTGTGTGATACTTGTTATATATTATGTTTATGTACATAAATTTATATTATACACAGAGTAATTATATAGTAATTATTTTATTATATAGTATTTTTATTTTATATATGATCATATATATAAATATAAACAATATGTAATAATAAAATATAATTATTATGCTTATATAGCAATTAATATTATACATACATTAAAGTAACTATCATGTGGGAAACTTTTAATAAATATTTGTTGCTATAGGTGCACACATATGGCATATAAGAACTCTAAGTAATTTTTTGATCTCATTAATTCAATTTTCTAATTTGATATGAAGAAATCAGGGTCAATATAGAGATGATTAGTGTAAGATCTGTCACTGAATTCATTAATCAACAACCCCTTATTAAGTGTCTGCTATGTGTCATGCACTGGGGATATATAATGCACATGTGTGCCTTTTTACATACATACACATGTGTATACCCACATATAAACACATACATACATTTATGTATACACATTGCATACGCTTATAGATACACACATGTGTGTGCCATACATGCACACACATGTGTGTAGATGTACACATACCATATATAAAAGTACCTGTTTTATAATAAACTTTTAATAAATATTTGTGGATTGAATGATTGGTTGATAATCCAAATAAGAGGTGATGACAGTCTAAACAGGGGAGTAGCAGTTGTGAGTAGAGTGTGATCTAATACATCAGGTATAGTTATATATGTGTGTGTGTGTGTGTGTGTGTGTGTGTGTATTAGATATAAAATTGAGAGAAGATATCTGGGAACAATAAATGAATAAAAAACATTTGCTACACACATATATATGTATATGTACACATATACATATATATGTGTGTAGCAAATGTACATACATATATATATATATATATATATATAGTTAATGAATCCTTAATAGCTGTGTTATGTGTTAGGGAGACAGAAAAAGTGAGATAGTTCCTGCTCTCAAGGAACTTATGTTCTAACTTGAAGAGAGTTAAAAAAAAAATTAAGTCCACCTGGGATGAACGGAAAGGCTCAGAAGCCCCAGTGGATCAGTGATTGGCAGAAGGCTAATCAGATATAAATCAGAAGGCCAGATGACAGTACTATGGACCTGAATGGTGTAAGGCAGTGTGAATGGTAATGCTGATGGACATTAGGAGGCAGTGGCAGGGTTGATGGTAAGGATTTTCTGTATCTCATGGGAATGAATAAAGGCACTCTACAAGCGAAAGGAATTAGCAGCTGAGGGGCACCAGAAAAGACCTTTAGGAATATGAGATTTTTTTTATTTGTTGCTTTCTTTTTTTCCGGTTGTATATGTATCTTAATTTTTTAAATACACATTTCTTTATGAATCATGTTGGTAGAGAAAAATCAGAACAAAAGGGAAAAAATGAGAGAAGAAAACAGAAGAAAAAGAAAAAAAGTGAGCATAGCATGAGTTGATTTACATTCATTCTCCATGATTTTTTGGAAGCAGATGATGTTTTCTATCCAAAGTTTATTGGGATTGCCTTGGATACTGAATCTCTGAGAAGAAGCAAGTCTCTCATAGTTGATCATCACACAAACTTACTATTACTATGTACATTGTATTCCTGATTCTACTTGTTTTGCTCAATATAAGTTTGTGTAAACCTATCCAGGCCTTTCAAAAACCAGCGTGTTCATTATTTTTTATAGAATAATATTCTGTTACTTTAATATGCAATAACTTATTTAGCCATCCCCCAATTGATAAGCATTTACTAATTTTCCAAATCTTTTCCATCACAAAAAAGAGCTGCTATAAACTTTTTTGCACCTGTGGGTCCTTTTCCCTCCTTTATGATTCCCTTGGGATACAGACCCAGTACTAACCCTGCTCAATCAAAGGGTATGCACAGTTTTATAACCTTTTGGCCATAGTTCCAAATTTGGCCATAGCTCTCTAGAATGGCTGGATCATTTCACAACTTCAACAACGATGCATTAATGTACTGAATATGTGAAATTTGAGCTGATTTTACTAATGGTAAAAGTGTGATTGAGACAAACTGGTCACTGACTATTAATGTGACATGGGACAAATCATTTAGTATCTCTGGGCTTTTTTTTCCTCATATAAAATGAGGAATCATACTGGACTTTTTCTACTATTTTTCCATTTCTTAATCTTGTGATATGGCCTTCACTGCTGTAGTGAAGGAAGCAAGGACTCCAGAATCATCCCTGATTAATACTGTTTAAGCTTATAGTGCTTTTCATTAATGAACTGGGCTAATTATGGGCCAGTCCATGTTATGGCCTTTGAGATTTCCAATAATAGTCCCTGGAAAGAGAAAAAAAAAAATGTGACAGGTTAGAGAAGCCAAAGGGAGAGCTGGAGGCTTCTCAAGATTGCTTACTTTCTGTAGGAGTTGTGGGAGATAGCTAAAGTGAGTTGTAGCCTGAGTATCTCTGTTCATTTGTTTGAATTAGAAGTTAAGTTTGAGGTAGGGAAATTTGATAGAAAGAATGGAGCTACTGTATTATTGACCAGACTAGTCTTTTTGAAGTGATGATCAAAAAAGAGTGCAGAATGAACAAAAGCAGAGAGCCAAGAAGGAGGAGTGAAGTGGTGTGTCTGTGGTAGTAAGGATGCTGATTTCCCTCATTGTGTCTTCTTATGGAATTGAGGAGAAGATGAAGGTCAAAGTTTGTGCTGTGGGGCAGCTAGGTGGTACAGTGGATAGAGCACCAACCTTGAAGTCAGAAGGACTTGAGTTCAAATTTGAACCCAGACACTTAACTAACACTTCCTAGCTGTGTGACCCTGGGCAAGTCACTTGATCTTGATTGTGAGAGAAAAAAAAAAGTTTGTGCTGCACTGGAGCACAAAAATATCATCCAACATGATTAAAGGACATTGATCACAATATATTCCAAATTCACTCTTTAATTGTGAATGTTAATAGTCACAATACTAGAGGCTGAAAATGCCAGTGACATAGATAATATTAAAATAATTAAATAAATTATTTTATTATATTAAAAATCTTTAAAAGATTTTGCATAATTAAAATCGTTATAGGAAACAGAACAAAAGATATGAAGTAGGGGAAAGGGTTTTTATTTTAATACCTCACATAAAATATATATACCCAAAACTTTTTAGGGAATTCAGATTGACAATAGTAAGAAATGGTTTCCTATGGAAAATTGTCAAAGAACATGAAGTTTTAAAAATTAGAAACACAAAGCATGAAGAAAACACAGATGAAAAAATAATTTAAAAATCACTAATAATGGAAATAGAAATTATTCTGGGATATTATCATGCATGCAATCAGTTTAGAAAACCTGATAAAAATGGAAAACTTTTTGATGGGGAGGTATCAAATACTCATAAAATTCATATGTAGTTAAAATTTAAGTTGATAATGACTATTTTGGGAAACTGTAATAACACAAGGGAAGAATGAAGACTATATTTTTAAAAAGCAAAATATAGGTCCAATTAAATGGTCAAAATTTAAAATAGTTAAAATTGAGGCATATGTTTCCTTCACTTTAAGCAAAGTGGATTTTTTAATATAAAGTTGCATTATCTTCCATTATAATCTCACTTTCTTACTGTATGAATCATCCTAATTATTGTTATTGATGTTATTATTCTCATTATTATGCCATTTCTGAACACAATTTAAATGAGAACAACTAGGTTGCAACAGTGGATAAAGAGCTATATCAGACACACGGCCAACCGTGTGGCCCTGAACAAGTTATTCAAAATCAGTTTTGTTCCATTTCCTCATCTGAAATGGGGATAATAGCATCTTGGAAAGTACTTGGCATAGTACTTAGAATACAATAAGTGCTTTATGAATGTTAGATTATTTTTATTGTTATTATGAGAAATCGACTGAGACTTACAATGATTAAGAGAGAAGAGCACTTTTTAAGACAACAAACAATTCCTAAATTCATCTTTTAAAAATGACCAGTTTGCAACCATATGAATTTTTCATTAGAAAAAAAATAAATATAGACAACAGAGTGATCAAGCTAAACATATGACAGAACCCTCCTCTTGCAAAGAGGTAGAGGAAGGGGAGGGGAGATTCAGGGAAGTATTAATCATGAAAAAATAAATTCTAAGCTAATAAGATAGACTGTGAAGAACAATTTAAAAGGAAAGACAGAAAGAGAAAGAATATGAGATATGAATCTGGGTAAAAGGAATAGAGGGGGAAAGGGGAACTGAAAGAGACTACATCAAGAATACAGCACAAATGAAGAACATATTATTTTTCTCCTATTACCCTCTTCCTTGTAAAGACAGATGATCAAGCAAAGAAAAGAAACATATTTTTAAATATAGGAATAATAGTAATACAGAATTAATGGTCATAATAATGAATTTGAATAGAATGAACTCATTCATAAAATGAAAAGCATGACAGGCAATTAGGAAGCAGATTCCAGTTATGTTGCTTGTAAGAAACATACTTGAAGCATAAATGTTAGCACAGAGCTATATAACAAAAAAAACAAAAAACGTGTAGCCAAATGGCTCAGTAAATGATGCACTTAACTGGAATTAGGAGGATCTGAGTTCAAATCCAGTTCAGACATTTACTAGCTGACTGACCCTGGGCAAGTCACTTAACTGTGTTTGCCTCAGTTTCCACATCTGTAAAATGGGCTGGAGTAGGAAATGGCAAATAAAGTCTTTAATCATAAATCAATACCTTTTTCTTCCTCAGAGAACTGATAACCAAAGCAGACTTTATAAAAGAGGAAATCTCTAGGTGGGGTTCAGAATTTTTTCAACATTGTAGAAGCCATGCTGAGGAGTATGATAAAGTAAAGAACAAAGCAGAATTTTTCATCACAGATTTGATATTTGTCACCAGAGAATCCACACTAAAAGAAATTTGGTATGAATATGTCAAAGCTTTCATTCTGAAGAGAATTCTTATTGATCATCAGCGAATTCACAATGAGGAGAAACCTCATTGTTCAGTCAATGTGGGAAAGCCTTCAACTGTAAGCCATATCTTTTTGTACATCAGAGGACTTATAACTTTAAAGTTCATCAGAAAAAAAATACATCACAAAGAATTACTATGAATATGATCAATGTGGAAACACCTTTTCTCAAAAGTCATCACTTATTATATATTAGAGACTTCACACTGAAAAATAGCCTTATGATCACAGAGTCAGTGGGAGAGTCTTCAGATGGAAGTCAAACTTTACTCAACATCAGAGAAGTCACAACAGGATGAAATATAAATGTAAGAATGTGACAAAGTCTTCAGCAGTAAAGACAGTCTAATTGATCACCAGATAATTCAGACTGGGGAGAAACTCTTTAAAGACCAGCAGGGTAGCAAAGCTTTTTTATTATCATTTTTATTAAAGCTTTTTATTTATAGCATATGAATAATTTTTCTACATTGACCTTTGCAAAACTTTCTGTTTCAAATTTTTCCCTCCTTCCTCCCCCCCACTCACCGCTAGATGAGAGGTAGTCTAACACATATTAAATATATTAAAATGTATGACAAATACAATATTTGTACACATCTATACAGTTATCTTGCTGCACAAGAAAAATCACATCTAGAAAGAGAAAAAAAAACAATCTAAGAAGAAAAACAAAATGCAAGCAAATATTCACAGAAAGCACTAAAATGCTATCTCGTGGTCCACACTCAGTTCCCACAGGCCTCTCTCTGAATGTATATGACTTCATCACTGAACAATAGGAACTGGTTTGAATCACCTCATTGTTGAAAAGAACCATGTCCATCAGAATTGATCATCGTATAGTCTTCTTGTCGTGTATAATGATCTCCTGGTTCTGCTCCTTTCACTTAGCATCAGTTCATGTAGGTCTGTCCAGGCCTCTCTGAAATCATCTTGTTGGTTGTTTCTTACCGAACAATAATATTCCATGACATTCATATACCATAATTTATTCACCCATTCGCCAATTGATGGGCATCCTTTCATTTTCCAATGGCAAAGCTTTTGATAGGAGTACTAGACATCTATCATCAACAAAGTCATGATTGAGAAAAAAAAATGTAAATATAATAAATGTGGGTAGTCCTTCAGCTGAGCCTTGGGGGTTTTTTAATTGAAACTTTTTATTTTCAAAACATGTGCAAGGATAATTGTTCACCATCTATCCTTGCAAAACCCTGTGTTCCAATGTCCTTTACCTTCCCTCCACTCCCTCTCCTAGATGACAAGTAATTCAATATATGTTAAACATGGCAAAAATATATGCAAATCCAATATAAGCATGTGTACTTATACAATTATCTTCCTGCACAACAAGAATCAGATCAAAAAGGAAAAAAATGACAAAGAAAAATAAAATTCAAGCAAACAACAAAAGAGTGAAATGCTATGTTGTGATCCGCACTCTCTCTAGGTGTAGATGGTTCTCATCATCACAAAATTATTGGAACTGACCTGAATTGTCTCATTGTTGAAGAGAGCCACGTCCTTCAGAATTAATCATCATATAGTCTTGTTGTTGCTGTATATAATGATCTCCTGGTTCTGCTCACTTTGCTCAGCATCAGTTCCTGCAAGTCTCTCCAGGTCTCTCTGAAATTGTCCTGTTGGTCGTTTTTTACAGAACAATAATATTGCATAACATTGATATACCATAATTTATTCAGCCATTCTCCAATTGATGGGCAGCCACTGTTTCCAGTTTCTAGCCACTACAAAAAGGGCTGCCACAAACATTTTTGCACATATGGGTCCCTTTCCCTCCTCTAAGATCTCTTTGGGATATAGGCCCAATAGAAACACTTCTAGGTCAAAGGGTATGCACAGTTTGATAATCTTTGGAGCATAGTTCCAAATTTGAGCCTTGGTCTTTAGCTTACAGTGAAAAATACACATTGGGGAGAAACCCTATGAAAATGATAATATGAAAACTTTTCCCAAAACTTGTTGAAAGTTAAATCCATAATGAAAATTCTCTTTTGCTCATTACCTTCAACATTATTTCTCTTCAATATGGCTTCTTCAATATTGAAAAAAGTCTGAGCCCTACTTAAAATCTTTCCCACAAATGTTACACTTACAAAGTTTCATTTGGGTCTTTGACTTCTCTGATGAAGTAAAAGTATGATTTACTTCACATTAAAAGTTCTATATTAGAGAGAGAGTCTACAAATGTAACATGTGTGAGAAAGCCTTCATAAGAAAGCCAAGCTTCCTATGCATGACATATTTAATACTTGAGAGAGAGACCCTATAGATGTAATTAATGTGGGAAAAAGTTCATATGGCCCCCAAACTTATTTTGACAGCAGGAAAAGCCATACTGTAGAGTAAATCATAAATTTTGGATTTTGTAATTGTGTAGCTATTACTAGAAAAGACATCTTACTTAAGGAGATCTCAGCTGAGCCTTTGATGATTTTGGGAAGAGAGGAATAAGGGGTGATTTTCTTTTCTAAAGGGAAGCCTCAATCATGATCATGGACAGACAGATTTTCTATATCTTATTATGAAACTTTTCCCAAGAGCACTGTCAAAATTAGGGGAGAGGCTTCAAGCCTGCTTTTAGCAGAAGCAAATAGTAAGAATTGGGAAGATATATCTTCCAAACTCCTCTTTTGACAGCAGCAGTTTAACACTGGGCAAGTCATTTATCTTATAAAAAGCAATGCTTTCACACTAATTGATTCTCTATTACATGCTTCACACTTTGAGAACATCTGAAAACTCACTAATGCTGATCTACTAAATGCGATAGTTGTTTCAGAGAAATACAAAAGGGGGGAAGGGATATTCAGAGGAAAGAATTATCCTTTAATCTGAGAGGGGATTCAATGGAGAGGGGAATAATTAGGGATTGAATTGATTCCTCTACGAATATTTTTTTTTCATAATAGAAACAAGTCTGAATTTGTATGAAAGAAATTATGAGGGATTTTTTTCCTTTTTTGGAAGTACTGAAGTTGAGATGTGCAGGAGGAGATGAGTCTGTCTTTCATTGATGTATATCCCTGGGCAAATGGCATGTCCTGAAATTCAATGTGTTTCATCTATCAAAAAAATAAGATAATACCTGTATTACCTACTTCACAGCGTTATTATGTGAATTAATGAAATAAAGTTTAAATAATGAAATAAAGTACTTTTCCAATATTGAAACAATATGATATATATTATTACTAATAATTATATGCTAGTTATAATATATTATTAATAATGGACATTTATTAAAGTAAAACTTGCTCCCCCAAAGTCAGCAATGCTTCAACAAGCATATATTAAGCCCCCCCCAAGGAAAAACAAAGGAAAGATAATCGATCATTAAGGTATATTTTCTAAAAATTCAGAAAAGGGAACAGAAGGAAAGCCAGAAAGAAGCATAGACAAGGAAGACAGCTTTGAAAGGTTCAGGTTGAGCTTATGTATTTACAAAGAAACCCAAGATGTATGTAATAAGGTATATACTCTTTCATATGTAATTATTTTTCCAGAGCTGAATAGAAAATTTGATCTTCAAATACAGAATTCAAAAGAATCATAAAAAGGTAAAAAGGAAAGAAAAAATAACTTTCTTTTAAAAGTTAAAAAGCTTATATCCTTATATGTGAAGATGACATGTTTAATTCTTTGAGATCTGTATCACTGTTATGGGTATACTTAGAAGGTGCAAGTATAATTTGATTTTATTGTGATGATTAAAAAAGGAAACTAGAGGAGGAATGGTGATTCTATTGGAAGAAAAGGAAAATGGAATTAAATATAGGGTACATTATATTTCATGAGGAGGCAAAAAAGATGTCTTGGAATTGAGGGAAAAAGGGGAGGGGAATGAGCATTGTGTGACTCTTACTTTCATCAGATTTGGCTCAAAGAGAGAATATAAGACACATTTAGCTTCTCAGAGAAGCTTGTTTCACCTATAAAGAAGGAAAAGGGGAAGGGGAAAAGGAAGGAGAGAGGCTAATAGAAAGAAGAACAGAAATAGGAGGGGAAAGGTAAAAGAAAGGTGGAGGGGATTCAATAAGGGAGCTGTTTGAGGATGGGGGTGATCAGTAACAAAATACTGGGGGAGATGAAAAAGGGGAAAGGGAAGAGAAAAATATAAGCAGGGGTAAACAAGGTGGCAGAAAATACATAATTAGTAATTTTATCTGTGAATGTGAATATGATGAACTCTCCTACAAAACAGAAGCCGAGAAGGGACTGGATTAAAAGCTAGAATCCTACAATTTGTTGTTTACAACAAACACATTTAAAGGAGACTGATATATGCAGAGTAAAGGTAAAAGCCTGGAGCAGAATCTATTATACTTCAGTTGAGATAAAAAAAAAATTCAGGGGTAGCAATCCTGATCTCAGATCAAGCAAAAGCAAAAATAAATCTAATTAAAAGAGATAAGGAAGGAAACTACATCCTACTTAAAGGTACACAGATAATGAAGTAATATCAATACTAAACATATATGCACCAAGTGGTATAGCATCCATATTCCTAGAGGAGAGGTTAAGAGAACTGCAAGAAGAATTAGACAGCAAACTATACTAGTGGGGGATCTCAACCCTGCTCTCTCAGAACTAGATAAATTAAAACACAAAATAAATAAAGAAGAAGTTAAGGAGGTAAACAGAATCCTAGAAAAGTTAGGTTATGATCAATCTTTGGAGAAAATTGAATGGAGACAAAGGAATACACTTTTTTTTTTCTTAGCAGTACATGGAACCTATACAAAAACTGATCATTTATTAGTGCATTAAAAACCTCAAAATCAAATGCAGAAAGGCAGAAATAGTAAATGCATTTTTTTCAAATCATGATGCAATAAAAATTATATGCAATAAAAGGCTAGGGGAAAATACACCAAAAATCAATTGTAAACTAAATAATCTAATACTGAAAAAAGTGGATCATAGACACAATCAATAATTTCATCCAAGAAAATGACAGTAATGAGACAACATACCAAAATTTGTGGGATGCAGTCAAAGCAGTAATTAGGGGAAAATTTATATCTAGATGTTTAATTGCATAAAATAGAGAAAGAAAACATCAATGAATTGGGCTAATAACTAAAAAATCTAGAAAAAGAACAAATCAAATGAAAAACCCTCAATTAAATACCAAATTGGAAATTTTGAAAATAAAAGGGGAGATTAATAAAATTAAAAGTAGGAAAACTATTGAATTAATAAACAAAAGTAAGAGTTGGTTTTATGAAAAAAAAAACAAAATAGATAAACCTTTAGTTAATTTGATTAGAAAAATGAAAGAAGAAAATCAAATTGTTAGTCTCAAAAATGTAAAGAGGTAACTTTCCACAAATGAAGGGGAAATTAAAGCAATAATGAGGAGTTATTTTTACCAACTATATGTCAATGAATTTGATAATCTAAGTGAAATGGAGGAATATCCACAAAAAAATACATTGCCAAGATTAACAGAAGAGGAAATAAATTATTTAAATGGTCCCATTTTAGAAAAAGATATAGAACAAGCTATTAATCAACTCCCTAAGAAAAAAATCTCCAGGGCCAGATGGATTTATATGTGAATTCTACCACACATTTAAAGAACAATTAATTCCAATACTATGCAAACTATTTGAAAAAATAGGGAAAGAAGAACTCTTACCAAATTCCTTTAATGAGACAGACATGGTGCTGATACCTAAACCAGATAGGGAGAAAACAGAGAAAGAAAATTATAGATTAATTTCCCTAATAAATATTGATGCAAAAATCTTAAATAAAATATTTGTGAAGAGATTACAGCAAATCACTCCCCAGGTAATACACCATGACCAAGTAAGATTTATACAGGAATGCAGGACTGGCTCAATATTAGGTAACTATTATAATTGCATAATTGACTCTATCAATAACCAAACTAACAAAAATCATATGATTATCTCAATAGATGCAAAAAAGGCATTTGACAAAATCCACCACCCATTCCTATTAAAAACACTAGAGAGTATAGGAATAAAAGTTTTCCTTAAAATGATCAGTAGAATCTATTTAAAACCATCAGCAAGCATCATATATAATGGAGACAGACTAGAACCTTTCACAATAAAATCAGGGTTGAAATAAGGTTGCTTACTATCACTATTACTATTTTAATATTGATTCAGAAATGTTAGCTTTGACAGCAAGAAAAGAAAAAGAGATTAAAGGAATTCGAGTAGGTAATGAGGAAGTCAAATTATCACTCTTTGCAGATGATATAATGGCATACTTAGAGAACCGATTAAGAATCAATTGAGAAACTACTAGAAACAATTCACAATTTTAACAAAGTTGCAGGATACAAAATAAATCCACATAAATCATCAGCATTTTTATATATTATTATCAAAGTCCAGAAACAAGAGATACCAAGAGAAACTCCATTTAAAATAACTGTCAATAGTATAAAATATTCGGGAATCTGTCTGCCAAGGGAAAATCAGGAACTGTATGAAAACAACTACAAAACACTTTCCACACAAATAAAGTCAGATCTAATCAATTGGGAAAATATCAAGAGCTCATGGATAGGCCAAGCAAATATAATAAAAGTGACAATACTACCTAAATTAATCTACTTATTCAATGCCATACCAATCAAACTCCCCAAAAAACTACTTCACAGATCTAGAAAAATAATAAAGTTCATCTGGAAGAACAAAAGGTCAAGAATTTCAAGGGAATTAATGAAAAAAATGTAAATGAAGATGACCTAGCTGTGTCAGACCTAAAACCATATTGTAAAGCAGCAGTCATCAAAACCATTTGGTATTACTTAAGAAATAGAGTAGTCAATCAGTGGAATAGATTAGATTCTCAAGACACAATAATCAATGACTATAATAATCTGGTGTTTGACAAACCCAAAGATCCCAGCTTTTGGGATAAAAACTCACAATGTGACAAAAACTGTTGGGAAAATTTGAAGCTAGTATGGCAAAAACTAGGCATTGACCTACATTTAACACCACATACCAAGATAAGATTTAAATGGGTTCATGATTTAGACATAAAGAGTGATATTATAAGCAAATTAAAAGAACAAAGGATAGTTTACCTCTCAGATCTGTGGAGAAGGAAGGAATTTCTCCTTCCGGGGGTGGAGCCATGGTGGTAGAGATCAGACAGGAGTCTCTGTAACCTCCTCTAACCTTCCCTCAAACCAACAACATATGAAGCCTCTAGACTGATTTTGAAGCAAAAAAATCCACAATATCTGGAGGACAATACGATTCTAGAAGAAGATACTCTGGAAGAACCTCAAAACAGGTCTGTTTTAATTGGGCAGGGGGCTGGTCTGCTGCACCCAGACTGCAGCGCAGGGAGACCGGGGCAGGGAGCTGGAGCAGGGAGCTGGAACAGGAGTCGGAACAGGAGTGGGAGCAGTGTGCTTTTCACACACCTGGGAGTCTTCTGGGGGCCTCTTGGGCCAATCTGTCCTGATTGTGGGCAGGTGGTTTGGGGGGGTCTGCCTTTTGTGGGGGGTAGATTGTGAACACTGAACCCTGATGAGCATGGGACCTAGTTGCCATTACACAACACCCTAGGTCGATCAAACAATCAACAGGACTGATCAGCACCAGAAATAATTCAATCAGCGGAGCTGCCCCAGGGTGAACTAAAGCAGAACTGCCCAGCACCTGACATAATTCAATCAGCAGAACTTCCCAGTTCCTGAAATAACTCAATCAGCAGAACTGCCCCAGGGCAAATTAAAGCACCTGTCCCACCTTTGCCTTAAACAGACCTCATACCTTTAAAAAAAATGAATAAAAAACCAAAAAGAGCTCTCACCATAGACAACTTTTATAGAGAGAGGGAAGAACAGACCTCAGATCCTGAGGCCCCTAAAGGTAAAGCAACTCCAGAAAAAGCTCCAAAGAGAGACATAAACTGGTCTCCATGTCACAAGGCTTTCTCTGAAGATTGCATAAAAAATCTTAAAAGAGAGTTAGAAGAAACATGGGGAAAGTAATAAGATCACTGCAAAATAAAATAGAAAAAATGGAAAAAGAATGCAATGAACAAAAAAATGTAATTGGTCAATTGCAAAAGGAACTAAAAACAGTAACTGAAGAAAATAAGACATTAAAAATTAGAATCGAACAATTGGAAATGAATGACTCATCAAGACTTCAAGAATCAGTTGAACAAAAACAAAAAAATGAAAAGATAGAGAAAAACATGAAATATCTCCTAGGAAAAAAACTGACCTGGAAAATAGACCTAGGAGAGACAATCTAAGGATTATAGGGCTTCCTAAAAGCCATGATGAAAAAAAGAACCTAGACATTATCTTCCAGGAAATCACAAAAGAAAACTGCCCTGATATTTTAGACCCAGAAGGCAAAATACTCCTTGAAACAATCCACCAATCACCTCCTGAAAGAAACCCAAAAATTAAGTCCCCCAGAAATATCGTGGCTAAATTCCAGAACT
>JAJPUD010002296.1:52620-83369 GCA_023553655.1 Myrmecobius fasciatus | reverse complement strand
GATAGATAATTTTGATTATATTAAGTTAAAAATTTTTTGTATGAACAAAACTAATGCAAACAAGGTTAGAAGAAAAGCAATAAAATGGGAAAACATTTCTAAAATATATAGAGAATTGACTAAATTTATAAAAATTTACATCATTCTCCAATTGAAAAATATTAAAAGGATATGAACAGACAATTTTCAGATGAAGAATTTACAACCATATCTAGTCATATGAAAAGGTGCTCTAAGTCACTATTGATCAGAGAAATGCAAATGAAGACAACTCTGAGGTACTACCACACACCTTTCAGATTGTCTAAAATGACAAGAAAAGATAACGACTAATGTTGTAAGGGATGTGGGAAAACTGGGACATTAATACATTGTTGGTGGAGCTGTGAACTGATTCAATCCTTCTGAAGAGCAATTTGGAACTATGCCCAAAGAGCTTTTAAAATGTGCATACCCTTTGACCCAGCAGTGTTTCTATTGGTCCTATATCCCAAAGAGATCTTAAAGGAGGGAAAGAGCCCCACATGTGCAAAAATGTTTGTGGCAGCCCTTTTTGTAGTGGCAAGAAACTGAAAATTGAATGGATGCCCATTATTTGGAGGATGGATGAATAAGTTATGGTATATGAATGTTATGGAATATTATTGTTCTATAAGAAGAGATCAGCAGGATGATTTCAGAGAGGCCTAGAGAGACTTACATGAACTGATGATGAGTGAAATAAACTCAACCAGGAGATCATTGTACACAGCAACAACAAGATTATACAATGATCAATTCTGATGGATGTGGCTCTTTTCTATAGTGAGATGATCCAGGCCAGTCCCATTGATCTTGTGATGAAGAAAGCCATCTACACCTAGAGAGAGGACTGTGGGAACTGAGTGTGGACCACAACATACCATTTTCACTCTTTTTTTGTTGTTTGTTTGCATTTTATTTTCTTTCTCATTTTTTCTTATTTGATTTGATTTATCTTGTGTAGCATGGTAATTTTATAAATGTCTGCATATATTATATTTTTATCATGCTTAACATATATTGGATTACTTGCCATCTAGGGGAGGTAATGGAAGGAAGACGGGGAAAAATTGGAACACAAGGTTTTGCAAGGGGTAATTCTGAAAAATTATCCATGCATATATGTTGAAAATTAAAAAGCTTTAATAATTTAAAAAAAAACAAAGAAGGCAAAGGGAAAAAAAAAAGAGGTCATAAAGAGAACACTAGAGAAATGACTGAAGGACAACAGCATGTATATAATGAAAATTATTTACATATCTATAATGCTATCTCTCCAACCACCCTGGGAGACTGGTATTAGTTTATACCCATTTTACAGGTGAAGAAACTAAGATAACAAAGGTGAGTGACTTGTTCAGGGTCGCACAGCCACGAAGTATCTGAGGTTAGATTCGAACTCATGAATATGAGTCTTCCTAATGCCAGCTCCCAGAATCTATCCACTATACCACCTGGCATCATAAACCACCCTCTCCTTAAAGCAGTCCTGTAAAGGAACATAATGCAAGTGTTATCCATCTTAAGAAAGGGGGAACCTAACTAAACTACAAAACACTTTCCAAACAAATAAAATCAGACCTAGTCAATTGGAAAAACTTAAAATGCTCATGGGTAGGCCAAGCGAATGTAATAAAAATGACAATATTACCCAAACTAATTTACTTATTTAGTGCCATACCCCAATCAAACTCCCAAGAAATTATCTTACAGATCTAGAAAAAATAGTAGCAAAGTTCATTTGGAAAAACAAAAGGTCAAGAATTTCAAGGGGATTAATGAAAAAAGGGGATTAATGAAAAAAAAAAGGCTGACGATGGTGGACTTGCTGTACCAGATCTAAAACTATATTACAAAGCAGCGGTCATCAAAACCATTTGGTACTGGCTAAGGAATAGAGTAGTCGATCAGTGGAATAGGATAGAATCAAAAGACAAACTAGGCAATATCTATAGCAATTTAGTCTTTGACAAACCCAAAGACCCCAGCTTTTGGGATAAGTATTCACTATTTGACAAAAACTGCTGGGAAAACTGGAAACTAGTGTGGAAGAAATTAGGGCTTGACCCACATCTAACACCACATACCAAGATAAGATCTAAATGGGTTCATGATCTGGATATAAAGAGTGATACTATAAGTAAATTAGAGGAATGTAATATAGTTTACCTCTAAGACCTAAAGAGATGGAATAAATTTATGTCCAAAGAAGAACTGGAACACTTAATTGAAAACCAGATAGATAACTTTGACTATATTAAGTTAAAAAGTTTTTGTACAAACAAAATCAATACAGACAAGATTAGGAGGGAAGCAATAAATTGGGAAAACATTTTTACATTTAAGGGTTCTGATAAAGGTCTCATCTCTAAAATATATAGAGAATTGTCTCATATTTATAAAAATTCAAGCCATTCTCCAATCAATGAATGGTCAAAGGATATGAACAATTTTCAGAGGATGAAATTAAACTATTTATAGTCTTATGAAAAGGTGCTCCAAATCACTATTGATCAGAGAAATGCAAATAAAGACAACCCTGAGGTACCACTTCACACCTGTCAGATTGGCTAAAATGACAGGAAAAGTTAATGATGAATGTTGGAGGGGATGTGGGAGGGCTGGGACACTGATGCATTGTTGGTGGAGCTGTGAACGGATACAGCCATTCTGGAGAACAATTTGGAGCTACGCTAAAAAAATTATCAAACTGTGCATACCCTTTGACCCAGCAGCATTTCTATTGGGCTTATATCCCAAAGAAATCATAAAGGAAGGAAAGGGCCCCACATGTGCAAGAATGTTTGTGGCAGCCCTTTTTGTAGTGGCTAGAAACTGGAAATTGAATAGATGCCCTTCAATTGGAGAATGGCTGAATAAATTATGGTATATGAATATTATGGAATATTATTGTTCTGTAAGAAATGACCAGCAAGATGATTTCAGAGAGGCTTGGAGAGACTTACATGAACTGATGCTGAGTGAAATGAGCAGAACCAGGAGATCATTATACATGGCAACAACAGTACTATATGACGATCAATTCTGATGGACATGGCTCTCTTCAACAATGAAATGTTTCAAACCACCTCCAATTGTTCACTGAAGAAAGCCATATACACCCAGAGAGAGGGATGTGAAATGTGGACCACAACATAACATTCTCATACTCCTTGATTGATGTTTGTTTACATTGTGTTTCCTTTATCTGATATATTTTTTGTGTAGAAAAGATTTTTCTTGCACAACAATGATAAGTTTGGAAATAAGTATACATATATTCGATTTGCCAATATTTTAACATAATTAACATGTAGTGGATATCCTGCCATCTAGGGGAGGGGTGGGGAGTTGGGGGGAAAAATTTGTAACAGAAAACTATGTAAGGGTTATTGTTGAAGAATTACCCACACATATGTTATGCAAATAAAATTTTAAAAAAATAAAGAAAAGGGGAACCTGCTCCCAAGGGATTTGTCTGGGGCCACATAACCAGTGAGTGTTGGAGCCAGAATGTGCCCTTAAGTCTCCTGACTCCTTTATCATGTCAATTTCATGGCATCCTGGGTCCTTGAAATGTTGTAGTGCCATCATCTTGCTGCTAGATTTGGCTGACCTAGGGCCCCTTGGGGGTCACCTGCCTCCCTTGGTATGTATTCTCCTCCCCATTTCTTGTTCACCTTCCACACACCCCAGGAGCTTCTGAAGCAGTCTTTGCCTTCAGCTTTCTGCTAATTCTATAGGGCTCCACCTGAAGTCTCTGGGGTTGCAGACTCAGGTTTAAGCTGCCCTCTGCATCTATCTGTTACCTGAGGAAGTCATGAGACTCCAGAAGTCAACCATCACGGGAAGAGCATGAGTTTTATAGTGTGAAGGACTGGATTCAAATTCTGACTCTTATGAGGAAGCGTTTAGGGTTTGAATTCATTCTTTCACTAATCTGTGCCTTTGATGGCTCCCCTATCAATTAAGTGGAAAGTGGTGGACAAAATAATATCTCAGATCCCTTCCAGCCCTAAGGCTTACAATTAGTGCACCATTTATTCTACAAGTCCATGACTTCCTCTCTCTAGTTTTCAGTTTCTTTAATTGTAAAAAGCTTGGATTGTACAGATAACTTCTTGGAACCCTTCCAACTCCTGAGTTTAGTCTGAGTCCAGGAGTTCCAGAGGCACTACCCACATCTTGGGCAGCTGAACAAATAAGAAAAGATTGGCCAAGACCCCTCTAGTGGCTGGGGCAAAGCTAATGAGATTGGCGGTGGCAGCACTTCTCTTGGGCAAAGCCTTTTGCCTTTCATTAACTTAATAGCTATTTTCTCCAGTCTAGCTCAACACACTGGAGGTACCAGTAATGGACTAAATGCCAATTTCCCAGGATGCTTCATGGTCAGACTACTGGGCTCAAGGCTCAGAAGAGGCACAGGGACAAACCAAATCCTCTCAACACTAAGGTAAGGAGACAAGAAGTGGTATGGGGGAGTGGGCAAGGACCTGGATTTGCAATTAGGAGACATGGGCCAAAGTCATAGCCCTGATTCTTGCCATCTCAATGATCTTAGACAAGTACTTTTTCTCACTTTGTTTCTTCACCTGGAAAATGGGAATAATAACATTTGGATTATCTATTTCCCAGAACTATTGGGAGGAAAACCATCAACCCTAAATGCCATTAAAACAAGTTGAAGGCAAAGGTGAGGTTCAAACAAAACATCCTGTGAAAATTGAATGTGGGAGAGATCACTTCCAGCAGAGGATGAGGATTAGCAGAAGAGCCAGCCTTCATCAGGGACTTGAAAAGAAGTTAACACTGAGAGTACTCTCAAGGATAAGGGACTGCCTGAGTCAATATGTGGCAGGGGAAAGCAAAACAAGATAGGCAGAGACTCTGTAGAAAGGGAATGAATGAATGAATGAATGAAAAATGTAGTTATTAAATGCTTGCCACGCACAAAAACTGAACAAAAGTCTTGTCATACAAAAACAAAAGTCAGGGAGTTTCCATTCTAATAAGAAAACGACACAACTTCCATTCTAATAAGAAAATGACACAACTTCCATTCTAATAAGAAAACGACACAACTTCCATTCTAATAAGAAAATGGCACAACTTCATTCTAATAAGAAAATGACACAACTTCCATTCTAATAAGAAAAAGTGACAAATAGGGGAGTAATTTCTGGAAAGAAATTTTGGTCTGGGTAATAACAGGAATGATGAGGTTTCTAGTAGATCAGTTAATTGCCTTTCCAGATAAAATACTAATTTTGATGTGATGACTATAGCCAAAATAAAAAAAATAGAAAGACAGGGAGAAGGCAACAGAAAAATGGCAAGATGAACTGGGTGGGTGAATGCATGGGAAGAGAAATCCTAGTTTGGGAGATCCCAGATATAGGAGGCTGAAAGGGTAAAAATGAATTCATTCAGTGACCCTGAAGGCCATGCTCCAAAGGGCAGGAACATTAATGTTTTAAGTAGAATATAATAAGGATAGAATGATAGATTAGATAAAGATTGTGAAGGATTTCAAATACAATACTAAAAAGTCTTTATTTCATATTAGAGACACTAAGGATGGAATGACATTTGTTGTTTTATTTTTCAAGTTTTATGGATATGTTTTATTGTTTATACTACAATCATATCACATATATACTACTGGTGATATTTACCACCTTCCCCCTGTCCCTATAGTCCTACCTTATAACCAAGAAAAACAGTTAAGGAAAATGAGCTGCCACTACACAGTGACTACATGTATTAGTATATATGTCATTCCATCTATTAGCCCATCCCCTGTCCCCTAACCTTCCCTTCACCCCCAGATGCCAACCTTTATTAAGAGAAAGTTGTAGTTCATCAATAGCCCTCTGGAACCAATATAGGTGGCCATCTTTAATCTAGTGTATTTTAGTATTGTTTTCATTTAGATTATTGTAGTCACCATGCAAATTGTTCTCCTGACTGCTTTAATGGTCTACTTCATAGGTAGTGTAGTAGAGTGGAGAGAGGGATGGATATAAGATTTTAAGACCTGGGTGCAAATCCTAGCCTTATCACCTACTACCTCTGTGACTCCCAGCATGTCATTTCACTTCCCTGGCCCTCAATTTCCTCAGCTGTCAAATCATCAGCTATCAGATTTAGAGCTGTCAACTCTAACCAATGATTGTATGTTTGAAGACTGATTCAGGCACTTACAAGATGGAGATCATGGAACAAGTCTTAACTTCTTTCACCCTCAGTTTCCTCAGCTGTCAGCTTAGAGCTGTCAGACCTAAATTGATGATCCTATGTTTCATTTCTGGCTTAGGCACTTACAAGAGGGAGGTCACTGGAGAAATCCCAATCTCTTTCAGTCTCAGTTTCCTCACCTGTCAAATGAGAGAGGTGGACTAGTAGAACCCTCAGGTTCTTTCCAGCCCTAAGACAATAATCCTCCAATCTCAGATCTCTCCATGCTTCTTTGATCTTCTCAGATTCATTCCATAAGATGCCTTAATATTCTGTTATATTGATCCATGATGTATTTATCTAATTACTAATTAATAGGGGTTTGTGAAGATTTTAAGGGGTGGAGAGGTAATACCAATAGTGATGGCACCTATTTTAGCAAAACTTAGGACATTTCTTTCTGCCTTTGACCTCAGGGTATTACATGCTCAGTAAGGAGATTTCTAAGTTAATGACTTTGGATAGTTTCATGATTTTTCTCACAATATTCCAAATTGTTTTTCAAAAGGTTTGGATCAGTTCACTGGTTCTCTAAGGGTGTTTTAGTGTTCTTATCTTCCTACAGTCCCTCAAACACAAATCTGTTTTTTGTTATCTCTGCTAATTTATTGAGTTTCAGGTAAAAGGTCTAAGTTTTTATTTTAATTTCTCTTATAACTCCTCATTCTGATTATTGGGGGAAATATAGTTATTGATAATTGACAATTGTTCTTTTTTTGGATAGTTCAAAAGCTAGAAGGCTGGGCTTGAACTCTAGAAGTTCTGATTTTTAAATCCTACTTCAGATAGTGATCAGTTATATGACTCTGGGCAAGTTATCTAATTTCTCCCCACTTCAGTCTCCTCATTTTAAAAATGAGGATTCTGCATTGAATGAACTCAAAGATTCCTTCCCACTCTGACCTTGATCAACCCATAAGTTTGGAGTATGAAGTAAAAGACCTTGTGCTTGAATTCCTCCTCAGTCCCTGGTGTGACTGTGGGGTAGTTACTTCCCTTCTCTGGGCCTCAGCTTCCTCAACTGCAAACCAAAAGGATTGGATTAGCTGTCCTTTTAGATCCCCTCCTGACTCTAAGGCTACTATCCTATGGTGCTTTCTATTTGGATCATTTACACTCAGAGGATTTCTGAATGGGAGAGTCAAATGGTTAGAACTGTGGGTTAGAAAGAATAATTTGAAAGCTGAAGAATATTTAGAAGGAAAAAAGACTGAAGGCAGAGAGCCCAGTTTGGAAATCATTAAAAAAGCAGTCCAGGTGAGGGTGGCTAAGGATCCAAACCAGGAGGGTGTCTTTGCAAGTGGAGAGGAGGAAATGGACAAGAGATGCTGGGAGAGAGATGAAGAGCAGTTGTATCTGATCAGAGGTAGGAAGTAAGGGAGAAGGAAATATTAGACATGACTCCAAAGGTTTCAATGGCAGTGATGAAGGTAAGCTCAGAAGAAATAGCAAAAAGCCAATTTGGACAATGGGTGGCTTTAGCATCCAGGGAGGAAATGTGATTTTAGTTTCTTATGTGGTAAGTTGGAGGGGTGTGAAGAAACTCTTGGGAGATATTCAGTGAGCAGATGGAGATGCAGGACTGAGAATCAAAGGGAAAACAAAGGCTAGGTATAGTTTGTCAATATCTGCAGAGAGATAATAACTACAGCCAGGATGAAATTCATGTGAGAAATTATGGAACAAAAAGGGGCAGAGGGTTAGGAAGAACCTTCCAAAAATATTCATAGAATATTCCTTTTCCCTCTCCTTGTTCTTCTTCCTCTCCTCCTCCTTTTTCTCCTTTTTCTCTTCCTTTTTTCTATTCTTCCCCCTTTTCTTCCTCCTCTTCCTCCTTTTCTTCCTATTGCTGTTGCTCCTGCTACTACTACTACTACTGCTACAACTGTTGCTGCTGTTGTTCCTTTTGGAATAGGAAAAGGAGATACTGTGTTTTTTCTTTCCTTCTCAAAGAGGACCATGACATCAGGAGGGTAATATCAGGACATGCAAGTGAATTGGATTTAAGTAAGGGAGGACTATGAAAAGTCATCAGTCTCAATTTCTCCTCCCGAGTCATCTGGGTCAGTGGCAAGATATAGATCAAGAGGATTGGAGATGTCCCTGGAAGAGGAAGAAATTATATCCTGGATGGAGAAGGAAAGGGGGACTTAGGGAAGTAGGAGGAAGGACCCTAAAAATGTGTCATGGTGGATGATGGAAGACAACAGACTTAGAACTGAAAGGGATATTTGAAGTCAAGTCCAAATCCCATATTTTACAGGGGAGAAAACTGACCCTCAGAGAAATGAAATAATATACAGGGCTAATAAGTGTCAGGGGAGATTTAAACCTATGGCCTCTAATTCCAGATTTAGCAGTTTGTAGAAACATGGATTATCACTGTTTTTTTGTGTCACAGTTTGTCCCTAGGCTGGACCCAGACTTTTTTGGTGATTTGAACCTCAGAATTCCTGGGATGGGATTGCCAGATAGTAAAAATCTTTAACAGGTCAGACAGCCAAGGTCCTTACTGAGAAAGTAACCAGAAGACCAATATTTGAGAATTGATCAAAATTTAAAAAATCACAATGGTCAAAAGATCATTGAGTTTGAAGATCATGAAGTGACCTTGGAAGGAATGGAGTATGGCTCATGGGGGAGATGCAATGTGGAAAGTGCTGATGTCCTTTTATTTTCTTCTAGTGAAAGAACAAGCTCTTCCGAAGGATAGAAAAGCCCATAAAGTCTAGTTGAAGTGCTGAGGTGACAGGAGTTCTTAAAGGAAGTCTCCATGGAGGGGGTGAGTATCAGAAAAGATATGGGAAGGAGGCTACTGATCTAGCTTGTCCAAAAGTGGAAAAGGTTGGGAGAGGAAGGAACAAAGATCACTTCTTATGGACAATGGGAAAGGATCTGCAAAACTGAAGGGTGAAGGGGTAAGGAGAGACTAGACTTCAGATTTCAGTGAAATAAGAAGCTCTCTGGTTGAGAAAACTCCCTCCACCAATTAAATCTGTAATTCTCTACAATTTCTCTGCAATTTTTGTAGACTGTCAACCTCCTGACTCTTTCCCCCTTTAATAGATCCTACAAATCAAAGCTCTTGTTAACACTGATAACACCATACCCAGGCAGGTTGCAAAACTCTTTGCCAACAACTTTAAATGAAGTGAAGCAAATATTCTTTGGCCCCTTTTCATAGATGAGAAAGCAGACTTAAAGAGAGCTAGAGACATATCCAAGACCTCAAAGCTAGGCAATGAACCATTCCTTCTGATTCTTGGACTAAGACTTCATTAAATGACACTTCGGTAGTCAGTTTTAATGCAGCTACGTGGAAAAGCTCTTAGCAGGAAGGTTGGCTGCCTTCAGATATTACTGACTCTCTGTACTTCTCTCTGTGTCATCTGCCCATCCCCTGGGGGTTCTAAGAATTTTCAAAGGTTCAGGGTATTGAGGTCCTATACAAGGGAGCATGGAAGATGTAGTAAAATGCAAGGAGTCAGATTTATTGAAGGGATATACTTAGGATATGAAGGGAAGTCAGAGAAGATGGTGATAAAAGGATAGGCTCCCTGATGGAGTGTCCATGCTAGTAAAGTCTGGTGAATCACAAAGGGTCCTTTTCTGGATCTAAAAGGACTAGGTATTGGGGAAATCAATCAACCAATCAATCAATAAACATTTATTAATCTCCTTGTTTTTCTTTTTTGCTTCGGCAATTGAAGTTAAGTGACTTGCCCAGGGTCACACAGCTAGGGAATATTAAGTGTCTGAGACCAGATTTGAACTCAGGTCCTCCTGACTTCTGGGCTGGTGCTCTATCCACTGCACCACCTAGCTGCCTCACATTTATTAATCTCCCGCTATGCTCCAAGCACTGTGCCAAGCTCGGGAACAACTTACTAAGTACTAGAAGAAAGTCAAAAGCCTGCATGTATGTAGGGACTAGTGATGATTGATAGTAGTGAAGGGACCAAAGCTGGAGAATTAGTAGCTAGTTAATATTCAAACCTCAAATGAGTGGGGAAATGGCCTCTGTCAGTTACTGATAATCTTACTATGAAAGGGTATCTCAGGTGCGCTGGACCCCTTTGGCAAACTAATGAAGCCCATAACCCTTTCTTAGAAATATGTTTTAAGTACATATTATTAAGTACATATAAGTACATAAAATAAGATACGCGGATTTACAAAGGACATAAAGCTAAGTGGTGTAGAAACTAGATTTAGGAAGGCCAGAGTTTAAATCTTACCTCAGGCACTTATTAGCTGTGCATCCCTAAACAAGTCACCTAATTTTTGTTTAGATCAATGTTCTCATCTGTTAAATGTGGGAAATAGCACTGAGCTTCCAAGGCTGTTTTGAGAATTAAATAAGATAATATAGTTTTCCCAGAGTCATATATTAAGTATCTGAGGATAGATTTGAGCTACCTTTTTTCAGCAAGAAGCACTCTGACTTGGAAAAAAAAGAACTTTTTATTTCCCATCTAACTACATTAGTCTTGGTTCTAAGAAGAGAATTTTATTCTCTAGAGAGAGTGTGTATTCTCTAGAAGAGAATAAACATTTATAAAGTACCTACTTTTGTGCCAGGCACAAATACTTACAAATATTGCTTCAGGTAATGTTATTATGCCCATTTTACAGATGAGGAAACTGAGGTGGACAAAGGCTAAATGACTTGTCCATGGTCACAGAAGAAGTGTCTGAGGATGAATTTGAACTCAGGTCTTTTTGATTTCAGTGCCAGTGCTCTGTACACTGTGGCACCCCGTAGCAGCAGCAGCAGAACATTCTTGCCAATTATCTCTGTAATTAGCAGACCATTACTGATGGGGTCTGAACTTGGGGTTTCATTGTCATAAGCAATCTTCTTGACCAGTGCAGATCGACACCTTTTCTCCAACTCAGAAAGCCTTAGAGAGGGTCCGAGAGCTCCAAAGGCTTATGGGATTTGTGATGGATCACAGCAGATATGGGGCTGGGAGAATCACAGTCCAGACTGAATCCATGAAATATTACATTTGCAAAGTCATTGAATTTTCTAACAACAATAATAAGTTACCATGAGTTACCATGGATTTATGGCTCACATCCACAGAGAACAAATGTGAATATTAGAGTAAATGGTTACAAAGGGCTGAGAATGCATAGGAGGGAATCCAAAATGGGAATATGAGAACTGCAAATGGACCTTAATGAAGAGTAATTTTTAAAACTGGAGACTTTTAGAACTGAGAAGGGAAGTCTTAAGAGGAATAGAGTCAAATCCTCAAATATTAGAAGGGGAATGAGATTATTTCATAAGGCCATATAGGACAGAAAGAGAGCAGAAATGTATAAGGGAGAAAACAATCACAATTTTATCCACTTGAAAAGGGGCATTTTCAGGGAAATTAGATGGAACAGTAGATAGAGCATCAGCCCTGAATTCAGGAGTGACCCGAATTCAAAGTTGACATCAAGCATTCAACACTTCCTAGCTGTGTAACCCTGCACAAGTCACTTAACCCCAATTACCTTAAAAATAAATCAAGAAAAAAAAAGGAAAAGGGGTATTTTCTTTGTTGGTGCAACTAGCTGGAAAAGTGGATAGAATGCTAGACCTGGAGTTAGAAAAACTAATCTTCACGAGCTTAAATCTGACCACAGGCACTTCCTAGCTATATGACCTTGAGAAGATACTTCACTTGCCTCAGTTTCCCCATTTGTAAAATGAGCAGGGGAAGGAAATGGCAACCCATTTCAGGACCTTTGCCAAGAAAACCTCAAATGGAGTCATAAAAAAGCCAGGCACAACTGACTGAATAAGGCTGGACAACAATAACAAGTGAGTCAGTTTCTAATTCATTTTAAGGCTTCACTTGGTGTCTGGATTACCATTTGCTTGGGATGTTTAATAATTGTTTGGCAGATGATCTCTGAGGTCTCTTTCACCTTTATTAAGATTCTGAATCCATGATTTTGTATAAGAATCATTATGTCATGGGACATGGGATCATGGCATTGTAGAATCTGAGTGAATAAAAGTTCAGAGCTCAGGAAGACCAAATCATACCTGAAGAAGTATGTCTTCCATAGCATCTTTAACAAGTCATCATGTAACCTTCATTTGAAAAGCTCTAGAGTGGGACTTCCAACTATTATTTTATAAAACAGCCCAGTACAACTGATATCCACCCAGTCCCAGAATCCATCTTTTTCTCAGGTTCTACATCTGCAAAATGGGACTGATTTTGCTTTTGTTACTGACTTTATAAGGATGTTTTCAGGAAAGTCAATGTATTCTAGAAATGGGAGCTCTGGTCCTTCTCAGAGAGTGCAGGCCTCCTGTCCAGCCTTTTCCTGCAATGGGCCACCCTCCTTTATGGAGAACTCTGTTTTTTGTCCCTAGCCTGGAAGACACTGGGAGGAGGCCAACATGACCCAGGTCCAGGAGTTCATCCTGCTGGGCTTGTCGACAAGGCCAGGTCTACGGGGTGTCCTTTTTGCCGTGTTCCTGACTCTCTACCTGCTGACTCTCATGGAGAACACCATCATTGTTCTGCTCATCTGGAGCCACACAGAGCTTCACAAGCCTATGTACTTCTTCCTGGGGAACCTGAGCTGCTTGGAGATGTGTTATGTCTCAGTCACGGTGCCCACCCTGCTGCTTGGGCTGTGGTCAGGGCCTTGCCATGTCCCATTCACCTCCTGTATGACTCAGCTCTTCTTCTTCATCACCCTTATCTGTGCTGAGTGCACTCTCCTGGCCTCCATGGCCTATGACCGCTACGTAGCCATCTGCCGCCCTCTCCACTATCCAATACTCATGAGGCCCCAGGTCTGTCTCATGTTGGCCACAGCCTCATGGATGGGCAGCCTCAGTGTCTCTGTGATCAAGACGGCCTGCATTGCCGGGCTTTCCTACTGCGGCCCCAATGTCCTCAACCACTTCTTCTGTGATGTCTCCCCTCTGCTCAATCTCTCTTGCACCCATGTAGCACTAACTGAGCTGGTCGACTTCATCTCGGCCATTGTTATCCTCTGGGGCTCACTCTTGGTGGCCTTGGCTTCCTACACGGCTATCGGGGCGGCTGTGGTGCGCATGCCCTCGGCCGCTGCCCGACGCAAGGCCTTCTCCACCTGCGCCTCCCATCTCATTGTGGTGGGCATCTTTTACTCAGCCACCATCTTCATCTACGCCCGGCCCAGCAGGATTGAAGCCATGGACCTCAACAAGGTGCTCTCTGTCATCTACACCGTGCTCACACCCATGTGTAACCCCATCATCTACTGCCTGAGGAACAAGGAGGTCCAAGGCGCTTTCCGCAGGACGCTCCATAAAGCTGGCTTCAGCCACAACTAGGACATTAAAGATCCAGCTAAGAACGTGCACCTTCAGCATTTTCAGACAGTCATCTTCCCTCCTTCTGTCTTGGCTGGTCCTGTCCAACTGCTCTCCCAGGGATCTGGGTTTGAAACCTCACCATTATCTTAAGCGCCTCCATCCCCCCCATTTCTCTCTCACAAATGGTTATTAAGTCCCATCACTTCTTTGATATCTATAAGGAGCTGGGATTTTATGGTATTTTCTGGATCCATGGACCCAGCAGCCCATCCCTGCCTCCATATTCTGGCTAATTCTTGTTTAAGCCTTTCCATAAATCCACCAATAGCAAGCCAAGCTGCTGAAGGCTTTCTCTGAGCTTTAAAAAAAAAGTGTTATCTGGATATTAGTGTAGTCAGACTGCTCTAACTGCCTGAGCACCCCCACTTCTTTATCTATATCTGCATCTTTCATAAGATGTGTGGTTCCTTGTCCTATGCACAATCCACCAACCCCATCAGTTCTATCTGCTTCATTCTCATCTCCTCTATCACCACCTGCTAAGTTCTTCACTTCTTGACTCCTTTCCTTCAAACCCTTTCTCTTCCATGACCTATCTGTTGAGTGCAATGGACTCTTTTGGTGGAACTGTGCTCAGACAAGGATTGTGTGACGTGGGCTGAGTCCTCCATACAGATCCCCTGGGTGTGTGTTGATGCAATACTGACACTGTGTGGGAAGTAGAAACAGTGGTCAAGCCACCGACGCTTCCTAGCAAAAAAAAAAAAAAAAATGAACAAATACAAACAGGTTTAAGCACCTACTGTATACTGAACATTAATCGAGATCCTGGGGGAAAATTCAAAGTTTACAGACTCACTGAGAGTTGGAAGAAATTTTAGATATTTAGTCCAACACATACTAAGCAACCCACCTAAGAGAAGGCAAAATATAATCTCTGCCTTCAAGGAGTTTATCCTCTAGGAAAGAGATATTAGTGATATATTGCTCTTGTCCAGTCAATTCAGTCATGTTCAAGTCTCTATGAGCCCATTTGACATTTTCTTGGCTAAGATACTGGAGTGGTTTGCCATTTCCTTCTACAACTCATTTTATAAATGAGAAAGTGAGACAAATATGGTTAAATGATTTGCCCAAGATTACACAGCTGTCAGAGGTTAGATTTGAGTTTAGGAAGATGAGTCTTCCTAACTTCAAACCTTCCACTTTATCCATTGTGTCACCTAGGTGCCCTCAATAATAATAAAATAATAATTATGATGATGAGGATGAGGATGTTTATATTGCATTTAATGGTTTGCAAAGTGTTTGAAACATATAATCTCATCTGATCATTTGTCATCAAGCTTTTATTAAAAACTATTTGCTACCCAAAAGTGTAAAGACAATAAAACTGTCACTCTCTTCCAAGAGCTTCCATTCTTTTGGGGGAGATGACATTTCACACACACACACACACACACACACACACACACACACACACGAACAGAATCAACACAAAAGGAAAGCAAAGGAGTTTTGGAAGGAGTGTATTAGCAACTGATAGGAAGAGAGGTCAGCAAAAGATTCATGGAGTAGGTAGTAACAAGCTGAGATAAGTGAAGAGGAAATGTATTCTAAGCATGGTACTGGAGGTACAAAGACATAGGGGTGGGAGATGTGTGAATAGCAAAGGGCCAGTGTGGCTGGGCTTTAGAGCTTAGAGAGGGAAATCATGTTTAAACAGACTGGAAAGATGGCAAGATACCAACACAGGTAACTATAATAGCCAAAATTTCCTAATAGATGAAATAGAAAGGTACAAAAAGCAAAGTTAGAAAAGATTAAATCAGGACCATATGACCTTTCTTGGCGTCTAGAGACTGGAGCTCTCCAGTGCAGGAGGCAGAGAAACAAATAGACATTACTATTCAGAAGAAGTGAAACTGCATAAGGCATTTAAACCCAATTGTCTGCCCAGCTCCAAAAAAAGAGAATTGAGGATATAGAGAAGATAGAATGAAAGACTGCTGAGAGCGACTTCCAATAGCTTTCTTCAGTGATTTCAAATGGTAGAAAAGAAATGAGTCTCGCTCTTCTTGGACTGAAGTTTCAGGACAATTGATTTTTACTGGATAAAAAGGAAAGCAATCAAATATACTTCCTATCACTTATATCTTCTCCAAGTATAGTTGGATACCTCAGGAAGTGATGGGTTTCACTTCCCTCAATATTAAGAAGCTGGATGACCATTTCTTTTTTTTTCTTGACAGATTGAATATGTGTATATATATTTATACAGTTATCTTGCTGTACAGGAAAAAAACTTGAGAAGGAATACATAATGTAAACAAACATCAATAGAGAGGATGAAAATGCTATGTTGTGGTCCAGACTCAGCTGGATGACCATTTGTGAAAGACACCATAGAGCGGATTTTTATTCAGAAATAGGTTGAACTAAATGAACTTAGAGGTTGCTTTCAACATCAAAACAATGTATATTATATACATGTTTGTAAGTTCTGCACTATCCTTTGTAATTAATAAATTCTTGTTAGAGTTACTTTTTTTGTAGTCTTTGTGTAAGAAGGGAAATTATAATACTAGTTCATATTTCTATATAACTTTAAGGTTTACATAATATTTTGATTAAAACAAACTAGTGAGTTACCAAGTCCAAGTACTGGTGTCTCATAAAGGTAAAGAAATTCCAGAATTATTTTTTTTAATATACCATACACAGAAAGACAGGTTGGATACACAACGTGAGGTATTCTTGATGTAGCTCTGAAAAGAGTTCCTGGGTGGAAAAATGTTGGTGTTTGGCCTTCTGCCAGCCTAATGAATTAAATCACAGTGTAAGGCAAATAACTGGAGAAATGCCCAGGAAGGGTCCAGAAATTAAGACGTCTCCCTTAAGGGCTAAGAATTCAATGTTTCTGTATTCTTTCTAGCAATGTTTTTGACATAATCTCTCACGCTATCCCTGTGAATAAGACAGATATAGCACGTAATCTGTTCCAGGCACCATGCTAAGTGCTCTACAAATATAATCTCATTTGATCCTCACAATCACCATGAGAATGGCTCTATTGTTATATCCATTCTACAGGTGAGGAAACTGAGGCAAACAGAGTTTTGTGTCTGAGGCTGGATTTGAGAAGACAATATTCACAAACATCCTGCAATTACAAAAGACACATAAGGCCGATACCCAAATCATTCTCTTCTCATTCTCTCTTAGACTGTCAGTCTTGGCTTTTAAACCTGACCCCTGTGATTCCTCATCAAAAAAGAGTCTAGACATCATATTATTCATTATTCACTGGAGAACAATGGGTACATACATGCTAAGTATAATAGTGCATTCCCAGTTCTATAGTTCTCTAATGTTGTTGATGACTTATTTCAGTTGTGTTCAACTCTTCATGATCCCATTTAGGGTTTCTTTGGCAAAGATACTGGAGCAGTTTGCCATTTCCTTCTCCAGCTCATTTTTGAAGTTAAAGAAACTGAGGCAAACAGGATTAAGTGATTTGTCTAAGGTCACACAGCTAGTAAATATCTGAAGTTGGATTTAAGCTTAGGTATTCCTGACTCTGGGATCAGTGCTCTACTCACTGAGCCACCCAGCTACCCTTGACCTCCAGCATAAGTTCCATGAAAAAGGGGAATGTTTCATTTTTATTTTTTCCCTCCATTTCTCATAATGGTGCCTAATATACAATTGGCATTTAATGAATAATTATTTTTTTATTTTTATTCATGTAAAACTGTAATAGCTAAAATTTACTCTAAGAAAAGGATTGCATCCACTAGATTTTGAGCTATAGCACTATTTTTTTATCACTTTATCTTCATTATCTTACCATCACTTTCCAATTTCTTAAAGAGAAAGATTAGATTTGTTGTACTCGACCTGAAAGAACAGACCTTAGAAGCAATTTGTGGAAGATGCAGAAAGATCAGTATCTACTTGATATAAATGACTTCTAACCATTATGTCTATTAAAAGTAGCTCAGTGTGCCTTTTGAGGTAAAGGGTTCTCTCTTAAAGAGGAACTTCAAGCAAAGCCTGGATATCTTGGAATGAAGATGTTTTTTAGGAAAAGGTTGGAATAAATGGCTAATGAAGATCTTTCCAACTATCAGATTCTGAGGTATTATAAATTCAAATAATTTTTTCAAGTTTCAAGTTTCTAAGTTGTGTTTGTCATTATTTACTTCCAATGTTGTCACTTTTATTGTCTGAAAATGTGGCAGGTACAACTTCTGAATTTCATAGGTAGATAGATAGTTATCTATATCTATATTGATAGAGATAGATATTCATAAAAATGGATACATTTATGTATGTTTATACATGTGAAGGTGGTCTCTACAACCTATAATTTGTGAAGCATTTTTGTTAGAGTACCATTTATGCTTGAAAAAACTTGAAATACTTGAAAAAGGGTGTATGCTTTTCCATTTATATTTTTGCTAATTTTGTTGTTTTTCAGTCATTTTTTAAGTTTTATCTGATTCTTTCTGATGATATTTGGGTTTTTTCTTGGCAAAAGTTCTGGAATGGATTATCATGTCTTTCTCCAACTCATTTTACAGATGAGAAAATGAAAATAAAGGGTTATCTGTTGCCTGAGGTCACACAGCTAGTAAATGTCTTAAGCCAGAGTTGAACTCAAGAAGATCATTCTTCCTGACTCCAGACCTGGTGCTTTATTCACTGTATCACCTAGCTGCTACACTACATATGCCTTAAAAACAACATTTTTATATTAATATGGAGGACAGGGAGTGGAAAGCAGATTGAGGTTAGGGAGACAAATTAGGAGACTTTTATGTTAGTAGAAGAAAGAGTTTGTAAGGGCATTAAGTTGGTTGTTGGCTGAAAAGGTAGAGAGATGACAACAGGGATTAGAGATGTTGAGAAGGCAGAATTGGTAAAAACACGTAATTGATTGGACCAAGGAAGTAGTAGGAAAATTAAAGATAATTCCTAATGGCACAATTCTAGGTGACTAGACCTATTATAGAATTCTCAATAGGAATACAAAAAGTAGGAAAAAGTAGGACTTTTAGAGAAAGGTAATGAGTTTTATTTTAAATATATCAAATTTAAGGTGACTATGGAATATCTAGTAGCCACTTGATAATGTGAGATTGGGACTCATAAGAGAAGGATCACATATTAATTGTTGATTTGTACTCTCACCAATATGAAATACCCATTTTAGGATATCATTCCTTTTTCTAACTTGAATTCTATTTTGATACAAGTAATGTCATTTCCTACTTTTTAACACTGTAATTATATTTATGCTAGATGATTAATTTCAATTTAGCCTTACTTTTCCCTTTACTAAAATGTTGTCTTATTTTCTCATAAGCAATATATTAATTGATTTTGCTTTTATTCTGTAACTTTTTAATAATAGAACACAGACCATTAATCTTTATTGTAATAAATAGCAAATTTTATTTGTTTCAGTCATTTTCTTATCATTCTTGATATTTGCCTGAGAAAGCAAAATCTGTAATAATCATTTGTAACTCTTTCAACAAATAAAACTAGTAAATCATGTCATTTACTTATTATCTTTTTAAAAGTCCATTCATTTTTATTTTCCTTAAGGCTTAATCCCCTCTTTATTGTTGAGACAAAAGTCTTTGGGATTTTCATTTCTTAAGTTGACTTCCTGCCTTATTAGATTACCTAAAAGCTCTTATCAAAAAAGAGCCTAGACATCATATTCAAGAATTTATCAAGAAAGATTGCCCAGATATCCACAAAGGGTAAAAGAAAAAATTGAATCCGCGGATCCCCATTTTGAAGAGATCCCAAAATAAAAACTCCCAGGAACGTTGTAGCCAAATTTCAGACCTCTGATTTCAAAGAGAAAATACTTCAAGCAGCTAGAAAGAAACCATTCCCACACTGGGCTGCCTCAATAAAGAATACAAATCCATAATTAATATGTGCTCTCTTTCTTGTGAGCATTATTCCCATATCACCCTTATATTTCTGGATATGTTTTCAAAATTTAATGTTTACAGAATAAAACTCATTATCTTTCTCTAAAAACTCTTGCTGACACTTTCAGCTCTGAGACTCTATAATTTAATAATGATACTGGTGTTTTGAGTGATATTCAACAAAGGTAGACTGAGGAATAATTTCTTCAAGAAAGAAAATATTTTATTAACAGGGAATGAATCTGCTAATAAGGTGAACTTAACCACTGCCTCAGTTAGCCAAAACACCTGGATATGGAGACTCAGTACTGCCCTTTTTATATAGGGAAACATAAAATTAGAGAGTTGATGATTGGTTACAGAGCTGAGGCATGGAAAATAGTATGATTGGCTAGAATGAGAAGATAGAAATAACCTCATCCTTCCCTCTTGTGACAAAGAAATGCAATTGTCTGAGTCCTCCTGAAAGATTAGAGATAATGGACCTGATTACTTTGGATACCAGACATCCTTGAAGGATAAATCAGTGGTGTAAATTAGATCAATCTCCCTGTTGTCCATTTGCATCCCATAAGGATAACAGATTATTTTGAAGTAAGGATTGAATTTCTAAACTTAATTAATTATGGGCCAGCTTAAGTCCAGAGATAAGAAACCATGGCTTGGACAATTACTGGATAAAATCAATTAATTGTAAATAGGGTCAATATCAATTTTTTTTTTTGTTGATCCAACTATTTTTTATTTTCTTTATTTTTTATTTTTTTTTAAATTTTTATTAAAGCTTTTTATTTGTTTAGCATATGTATGGGTAGTCCCTCAGCATTGATCTTTACAAAGCTGGGTCAATATCAAATTAATCTTCTCACTGGAAAATAATACTATGATCCATATCTCTAATGTTGACTACCTGTGTTCCTACTCACCTCCACTAAATGTCATAATCAAAAGCAGACCATTAGGGCTCAAGTCATCTGGATTCACCTTTTCTCCTACCCAACACCCTCCACAGGGCAGCTTTCACCTCTTTGTTCCTCAGGCTGTAGATGATAGGGTTGAGCATGGGAGTGATGAGGGTATAAGACAAGGATACAACTTGCTTGCTCTCAGGAGAGTAGCTGGACTTGGGCTGGAGGTGGATGACACAAGCTGTGCCATAGAATAGAGCCACAACAATTAGGTGAGCAGCACAGGTGGAGAGGGCTTTATGGCGCCCAGTAGTCGAAGGCATCCGTACAACAGCCGCCAGGATGTAACTGTAGGACACAGTGATGAGGAAGAAGGGCACAATCATGACAAGTACTGTGGCCACCAGAATGTAGGCCTCAAAAACAGCAGTATCAGCACACACCAGCCTCAGGAGTGGGGCCACATCACAGAGGAAGTGGCGAACTCCTCGAGGTCCACAAAATGGGAAGTGGAAGAGCCAAATAGTGAACAGCAGAGAGACTGGGATGCCTGCCACCCAGCAGGCCACTGCCAGAAGGAGGCAAAGGCTCTGGTTCATGAGCACCCCATAGTGCAATGGATGACAGATGGCCACATAACGGTCATAGGCCATCACTGTCAGGAGAAAACACTCTGATGTGACACAGGACAGAATGATAAAGAGCTGGAGGGCACAGCCCAACATAGAGATGCTCCTTCCAGCCACTAGGATTTCTAGCATCTTGGGCACAATGTCCAAAGAGAAGCAGATCTCCACCAGGGCCAAGTTTCGAAGAAAAAAATACATGGGTGTATGGAGGGCGGAGTCAACCACAGTCAAGAGTACAATGAGGCCATTTCCCAGCATTGTGATTAGAAACATCCCTATAAACAGCATAAAAAGACATGGTTCCAATCTGGGAACATGGGAAAAACCCAAAAGAATAAACTCCTCAACTGAAGATTGATTGTTTCTAGGCAAGTTCACAATGGGTTCCATAAGGTCCATCCTTTCCTGAAGTTCCAGAGAGAGTGATGATCTCAAAGATATGGCAAGATCTTGTTCTATAAAGAAGGAGAATCTATTGATAAATAGAACTGTATTTTCTTTGTCAAAGATTATTACAATAGATTCAAATCCTCGCTCTGAAATTAACTAGCCAATTCACCTAGTCAGATTTCTTAGAAATAAAATTACTTAATTCAGATTACTTATGTCATAAATGATAGAATCAACACTGAATGCAAGCCATTTGACTTCAAATGAAATTTCTTTCTGAAGTATCAAGGCCTTGTTGATGCTGGACTGATATTCTTTTGATTAGGGAAAGAGATGACAGAACACCAGTGTGATCAATTGTTATCTTCATGATGGCAGGGGAAAGTGAGGAATATAAGCACATTGGATGGGTTCCCTCTAACAAGCTTATGAAAGTTCCTAAAGAAGAGTTAAGCTGTATGGACTGGCATGGATAAATATAATCTGCAACACCAGAGAAAGATCTAAATCATTGAGATCACATACCTATTTGAGTATTTAAACAAGATATACTTACCTTGAGGGAAAGGAAGTATTGAGTGAAAGTGAAATATCAGTTGAAACACAATTCCATTGTGATGAATATTCTCTGTATTATTAAAAACCACAACTCCCACACCTTTATGGAATATTTTGAGTTTCCATGACCAGAAAAAAAAAAACAAACTACAAAACTTAATCCTAACTATATACGAACCTTCTGGTGATAGTCTCCAGACTTGATGTGACTGGTTCTCTGATAATCCAGAGTACACACTCTTTCCTCCTTAAATATAATATAATAATAATATAAATCACAGTCTTTTCTCTTTGTAATTTAATTTTTATATTTTGTATGGCTATCAGATGGTAAAAAGTTTAAAATTAAGGACTGATTTTATTTACTCATCTATTTTATTTATTAACCACTTTGTATGGTTTTCCATATGTTAGGTATTTGGTAATTTTTTTTTTTACTGAATTTTATTGTAGTCACTTCCATGCCAATATGAGCCATCAAAAGTGGGTGTTATGTGTATTTTTTTTCATTTTAATCTTACTTTTCTTTCATAGCAAGATGAATATGGAAATGTTTAAAGTAAAGTACATGTATTTAACCTATATTGGATTGCTTGCTGTCTTGGGAAAGGGGAAGGAGAAAGGGAGAAAATTTTGGAACACAAGGTTTTGCAAAGATGAATGTTGAAAAATATTTTTGCATGAAACATAAAATACCATAAATAAAATGCATATTTTGCATGAAACATAAAATACTATAAATAAAATAAAAAAATTCAACATTATGCGATGGTTTTGAAATTCAGTGAATTTGTAAAAATTCAAATTACTTCATATTTATTTGTCTATATACATGTTTTCCCACTCCTTGGGGGCACAGAAATTTTATTTTCATCTTTGCATGTCTAGTACCTAGAAGGAGGGTTAGAAATTCCTAGAATGGTAGAATTGGATGAAATGTGATGGATAGAAATGGACACTGTACTTTGTGGTAGAAAAACCTGACTTAAATACTAATTCAGTCACTTACTAGTCATGTGATTTGAGTAAAACTGAATGTTGGTGAACTTCAAATATTTCTAAATATGAAATTTATACAGGTACTCTCCAGAATTTCTTATATTTCTAAATAATATGAATCCATGGCCTCTAAAATCCCTTGACATGCAAGTTTGGGATTTACCAGTCCAGCAAACTATAGCAAATCATCTTCCTCAATCATTAGTACTGGACCTGAAACTAATTAGTGTCTCTTCATTACTCATCATAGACCTGCCATTTTGCAAACAAATCTAAGAAATTATTAGGAACTAATTATATATTGTTGCTTAGGAGAATGAGAATAATTAATTTACTTCTTTTTTAAAGAATGCACCATGATGTGAAGTAATAATTCTTGTGTAATAATTCTTATGTAAGGCAGACCCTCCACTATAATTCAAATCCATGTATTTCTCATGGGTAAAGCTGTCAATATATGTTATCTGTACAAAGTTCTTTACATGTTGCTCCTATGTTAAATTAAGAGGTCCTTGATGTCAACAACTTTTTTGTCTTTCTTTTTATTCCTAGCATTTAACATAGTACTTTGAAGGTAGTAGATTCTGAATAGATACCAATTAACTTGACTCTCAAAAGCTCTGATGATGGATTATCAACTTGGACACATCCTTCTAATCTTAAAAGATTTGGAACACAGACCTGATTAAAGACATCATTTGACCAAGGAGGACTCTAGGTAAAAATGAGAGAAGCAAAAGCTTTTTGGCCACAAACTGATAAATTATTTTGAAAGAGTAAACTACAAAGTTATAAAGGGGTTGTATTAAATATTCGTGGAGGTAATAGTTGCCAATGAAATAATGGAACCTTTATGTATTAAAATAGAAATTATAGGAGACTACTATTTGACAGTCTGAGGAATCAGAAGTGATGTAAAGGAGAGATATAGTGCTGTCACATGCTCTGCACCTCAATTTTATTTTTCAAATTTTAAGAGCTGTAGTATACAAAGTCATAGAGGATCAAAGAAACATGGAACCAACTAATCCTCTCTATGAATTCCAATATTATGATTATATGCTTCCTTTGTTAATATTATACTTTGATATCTTGTAGCCATGTAACATTATCCCTGGCATTCATAAAAGCTATGGCAAATCATAATTCCTCCAAGGTGCTGCAAATCTAAATGGGCTTTAGATATGGAGATAAAAAGGACTAAAACATGATGATAAATCTAAGTATGGAACTCATTCCAGAAAGGTGAACACAAGATAATGAGTTTTCTTGCAATAATAACTCACAAATATTGTCCACTACAGTGGGGAGGGTCATGATTTATAATGGTAGAAGAAAGATTTACAACAATGAAGTGTTGTTTCTTTGGATAAGCTGAGTAAAGACTATTTTTTTTATTCTTCTTTCATCCATCTGAAATTCTTATCTCTTTAGACTCTGGATATAAGTATTCCCTTGATCAAATCAAGAGTATGAAATTGAAAGTAAAAAGATAACATGGTCTTGGGCTGAATTAATAGAGATGTGGTATCATGTGGGAAAAGTACATATTATTCCATTGTTTTCTGTCTTAGATTACATTTGAAAGGTTGTTCTAGCCACCACATTTTAGGAAAGACATTGCCAATTTGGAGAAAATCCAAAAGGTGAATTGCGAAGCTACATGTCAAGATTTAAAGAAGTGTGAGATTTTCAGTCATATGGTTTCAGTTTAAAAACTATCTCTCTCACTATTTTTGCGACCTTGGAAAAGTTACTCCATCTTTCTGAGGTGAGTTTCCACATCTGTTAAAATGATAGTATTGAATTACACTACTTATAAATTTCCTTCTAACTCTAAATCTATGATCCTATCATTCTCAAGATAAGATGAGTTGGTTTTTTGAAGTGAAGGCTAATAGGTGACTCTTCAAGGATATTTTACAGTGAATTGCTTTCCATGAATAGGCTGTATTTGATGTCCTTGTGAGGTCTCGCCCAATTCTGGGATTCTTAGTGACTCATCTCTGAATCTTTTCCAGTTCAATTGCCACTTTTAGTGGCAGTTATCCTGCACAGAATCTCCCAGTAATGGTCAAAGCAAGATCTTGCTAAAGGTCAGAATATGCCATTTCTGATTTTTAGCCCTGTTCTTCATAGTACCAAGAATTCTGCTGGCCTTCACAGCCATCACAAACTTTGAACTGATATTTTCAGACATCAATTGTAGCTTTCCATTTCCTTTCCTTGACTACAATTAAGCAATCCAAACTCACACATTTTGAAGAAAACTGAGAGTGTTTACTGCAACACGCATGCAAGCATACATTTTGATATTCTCATTAATTGATCAGATATTATTTCTCAGGGCAGCTAGGTGGCACAGTGGATAGAGCACCAGCCCTGAAGTCAGGAGGACCTGAGTTATATATTATTTCTCCATCTACAGACTACTTTGCCTTTTCCTTCCTAGAAAATTATCAGAATATCACAATTAAATATTAATTATAAGCTCGTGTTTAGGATGCAATCCCTTCATTTTTACAAATGAGGCAACTAAGGTTCAGAAGAGAAGTGATATTACAGAGTTATTGAATGGTAACAACAACACTGAATTAAAGAGCTCTTCACTGAATTATGAGAAATTCCCTTCACTTTTGGTGATTCTTATTGTTTCTATATTGATAGAATATCTCCCTCCCTTCATCTCTCCTAATCAACACTTGGTTCTCATTGTTTCTTTTACAGTCGAGAAAGAAAAAAAAAAACAGTTCCTTGACATAACAACATATCATTTGTCACAACAAATCAAGACTTGACATTAATAAATATTGGCTCTGCCCCTTCCCAGACCTCTAACTTTGGACAGCACATTAAACTGTGTGAGCCTCAGCTTTTGATAAAAATAAAAACAATCACACCTTCACCACCTGCTTATTAAAGCAATCATTAGAAAGTATTTTGGACACTTTAATATTTTATATAAGTAGGAGTTCCTATTAGAATGGGGGGAAGGGAAGTGAATAAAGGGGCAGTCTGGTACAATGGAAATTACATGGTATTTGGAATAAGAGGACCCAGGTCCAAATTCCAGCTATACTGCTTGATATCTTTGTGATTTTAGGAAATTCCCCTAAACATACCTCTATTTTCTTACCTATAACATGAAAGGACCCAATTATTTTCAAGGTTCTTTTTAGTTCTAGCAGCACTTTTTGTGTTAGCAAAGAATTGACACATGAAGTGCTTGATAAATGCTTGTTGACTGATTGGAAACAAAGTAGATTTCTATTCATTGGAAGAATGGCTACATAAAATCTGGTACATATGAATGCAATGGAATATCACTGTCCTATAAGAAATGAGGAGCCTCAAATACAATGAGGAACCTCTGAAAAATACTGAGAAATTTGGAAAGACTTACATAAACTCATGCAAAGTGAAGCAAGCAGAGATAAAGAGTCAATATACAGAATGACTTCAGTAATGGAAGGGAAAGTCACAACTACTTTAAAACTGTCAGAAATTAATATTTTAATGTTTCAAAGAACAAGTTGACCTCCAAAAGAGATATAAGAAGATGACTTCCCTGATTTTTTCTATATCTGGAATCTACAAGGGTGCAGCATTGCAGATAAAAGCCCATGGCATTCTGGGTATCCAGAAGATACCCAACAAATGTATGTTCATTGCTTGAGTTTCAAGACAATTTGATGATATTGACACTTCTGCATCTTGTGGAGTAGGGGAGTTATTTAATTTGTGAAAAAGATGAAAAGCTATAGTCTCAAAATCACTATAATATTGAATCTCAGACTAAGGGGATTATTATGCCCTAATGATTGACTAGCTCAAAGTCCCCTTTCTAGGGCAGAGCAAAGTGAGGCTTTGAGACTGTATATAAAAAAGCACAGGGATGAAAGGATCCACAGAGATTGTCTAATCCAACTTATATATGAACACTGTCTTTACAAAATGCATGAGAAGGGATTATATAGTTCTTGTTTGAAAGCCTGGTCCCTCTACTAGGTCTTCCTTAAGCAGCCCATTCTATATTTTCCCTGTATTTAATTACTAGAAAGTTTTTTTTCCTAGAAGAAAGGTAGAGAAACTGAATGAGTATTAATTGAAAAATGAATAAATATAAAAATATAATGGCAGTGGGAAAGATAAATAAAATAAAGAAGTCAAAATGTGTTTCTCTGAGATTTTGTCCCATTGGAGGTTTCAATAGCTTCAACCCCTAGAAACTCTATCTTGCCTATTATCTTTGTCGAGCCCTCTCAATTGTTTCATTCTATTTTCCATATCAACCATTTTCACCTTTTCACCATTAAAACCAGATGTCCAATGCAATAACTTTAAAACACTTTACATTTCTATGAATTTTAGCAAAATCTTGCCTCATAAGAACACTGTGGGATAGATTGAGTAGATGTAAATTATTTCTATTATACTCATGGAGAAAGCTGAAGCTTAAATAGATTAAGTGATTTACTTATGTTCAAAACTGGTATCCAGGAGAATCTGGACAAGGATCTGAATCTTTCAACCTCAGGAGGAGACTCTTCCAATGTTTCATGAGACACTTTTTCAAGAACAGACAGAAAGCTATTTAGAGAGCTTATATAGAAGTTACAGAGGTTATATAGACTGGCAATCTGTTTCACCTCCCTGAAAGATGCCTCACAAACCATGTTTCTATAAGGCTTTTTTGCAGCAATTCTATAAAACAAGTAGACTATGTATTATTAATTAATTTGCAAAAGGGGAAACTGAGTCATGGAAAAGTTGAATGATTATTTGTGACCATGAAACTATTAAGAGTCACACCTGGAGAGAAACCCAAGTTTTTGTTCAGTGCCATTTCCATGGCACCACACTAATTGAACAGAAAATTTTGTTATTCTAATTCTGACCTAACCCAAGGAGAAAAACAAACAAATAAACTCTGGACATACCTCTTGTTCTAGCTGTTTTCTGGATTTCTTTCCTGAGTATAGGAGAGGAGGCGATTTCAATCTTTGGTTATGGCTACTGGGACTGAATTCCAGGGAGCTCTCCCAGAGGACTCAGCCAACAAAGAAACAGCTCATTACCTTCTTTTGCTATGGGTTCCCAAGTGAAGACAAGGTAGGCATCTAAGTCTCCACCATTTCTGCTCAATGCCCAACCCCCATGTTTTGTCTGAAAAAATACCAGGGACTATGCTGAGTGCTGGGGATATGAAAAAGCAAACCATAAAAATGCACACAAAAAAAGTTCGTCTTCTAGGAGCAAATACATGTGAATAGACTTAGTTTAGAACATAAAATACTGAAGAGGGTTTTTTCTTTCTGAGATCAATGATTTTGTAAATGTCAGTAGTCCCTTTAATAATACAGGAATAAGCTCTTAATGTGGTAAGTCCTTATGAGTTCCTGTATCCTCAATAATGTATTATTTGGTTGCTAATTTTAGCAAACTTATCCCCCTGTTGAATTACAAAACTAGGCCTAAAATCTATTTCTCTTGAATGACAGTAACCTGTCCTTTTCATAGAACAGAGTTTGAAAGGACCTCATAGAACATCTAGTCCAAGGCATACTTGTAATAAAGCAGTTCAAGACAACTTACTATTGCTTGTAATTGAATTGTCAGCCAACTCCCAGAAAATATATCCCTTTATACTGCTTTGTCTTAATATTCAAATTATTTGTTCTGAGTGATATTCTATTTTAACCTATTTCTGCTAACCTCCTGACAGAAGTTGTAGTGGAGCACACCAGTCTTGGTCTGTTTCATCTTTTACTCCTATACTATGAACTTAGTTCTTTCTTACAGCTTACAGATATTGGTTTCTTTCTGAGTCTTTTTAATATTTTATTTTCCCAATTACAATGTTATTTTTTTAAAATTTAGTTCCAAATTCTCTTCCTCTCTCCCTTCCCCCTTTCCTTATCCTCAGTCATGCAAAACATATTTCTATATTAGTCATTTTGTGAAAGAAAACACAGACCTACAAAAAACAGAAGAAAGAAAACAAGAAAAAGAAGAAGTATGTTTTAATGTGCATTCATATACCATCAGTTCTTTCTTTGGAGGTCCCCTGGAATTGTCTTGGATCATTGTATTGCTGAAAATAGCTGTCATTCACAGTTGCTTACTGTATAATATTGATGTTTCTATGTACACTGTTCTTCTGGTTCTACTTCTTTCCCTTTGCATCAGGTCATGTAAGTCTTTCCAGGTTTTTTCTGAAATCACCTTATTCTTGTAATATAATAGTAACTCCATCACAATAATACATCATTCCCTGTTTAATGGAAATCCCCCCACTGGGAATCCTTCAATCTTTGCCACTATAAAAGAAGCTGCTACGAAACCAAAGAAATATCATTTATAGCTATTTACATTTTTAATAAATTTTCATTTTCACTTCATCCAATGTTCATTTTATCATATTATGTCCATTTTAGTTTGATAATAACATCTTCATGGGTAACTAGTTGGTACAATGAATAGAGAGAGCGCTGACATTAGAATTAAGAAGACATCTTCATGAATTCAAATTTGTCTTCAGAAATTTGCCAGCTCTATGACCCTGGGACAAATCACTTTATCCCGTTTGCCTCAATTTCCTCATATACAAAATGAATAGGAAAAAGAAATGAGAAGCTACTCTGGTATCACTACCAAGAAATCCTTAAATGGGATTACAAAAAATATCAAACATTATTGAAACAATTTTAATAAAAAAATAACATTTTCTTTGCCCCTTTAGTAAAAAGACAGTTTGTTCATTTTAATATATATATATATATATATTGTTCCATTCTTATGATAGTAGACAGTATGTATACTATTCTTCATTTGATATTTTGTTTTCTCTTAACTTGATGTGTCTTTCCAAATTTCTTTGTGGTTATTTCTTCATGAACCCATTTATGATTATTATTTGATAGTGTTAAACATTTTAACAATTTGCACAGCTTTTAGAAATGTGAATTGAAATGAATTGAAACAAAATTAGAGAATTTTTAATTAATATAAATAAGATTTTCTGCATATTGTCAATGAAACTTAACTGTAAAAGATAGAAGGAAAAATTTCAATTAAGGTCTGTACTCCAAAATGATCAAAGAAAGAGAAAAAATGCCGATATTTACAAAAATATTTAGAACAACTCTTTTTCTGGTAACAAAAAATAGGAAACCAAGGGGATACCCATCAATTGAGGAACAGTCCAACAAGTTGTGTCACATGAATGTGATAGAATACTATTGTGATCTAAGAAATTAAGAAGAAAATGATTTCAGGAAAAACTTGTAAAGATTTCTATAAACTGATACAAAGTGAAGTGAGCAGAACAAAAGAACAATTTATACAGTAATATCAATAATGTAAATACAATGAACTCTGAACAACTTAGTAACTCTAATTAGCATAATTCCAAAAAACTCATGATAAAACATGAGATCCACCTTCTCGGTGGGTGAATGAGGAGTGAAAAGAGAGAAAATACAAAACTGAAAATAAAATAAAAGTAAATTTGCAGAAGTTGGGAGATAGAGTATCTTGTTTGAGGGAAAGCAAGGAATCCTATGTTGCTAGGCCATAACATATATAGAGAATGTAAGAAGACTAGAAAGATAGGAAGGGACCAGGTTATGAAAGACTATAAATGCCAAGGGATTTTATATTTTATCCTAGAGGTAAAAAGGTAAAAAAAACTTTATTGAACAGGGGGCAGAGTGACCAATTAAACAATCCT
>JAJPUD010002296.1:0-52520 GCA_023553655.1 Myrmecobius fasciatus | reverse complement strand
TTTTTTTTTTTTTTTTTTTTTTTTGCTAAGGCAATTGGGGTTAAGCGACTTGCCCAGGGTCACACAGCTAGGGAATGTTAAGTGCCTGAGATCAGATTTAAACTCAGATTCTCCTGACTTCAGGGCTGGTGCTCTATCCATTGAGCCACCTAGCTGCCCCTAAACAAGCCTTTTAAACAAATCAATTAAAAATCCTTCTGTTTTAAATCCAGATTATTAAATAGAACTGAAGAATTAACAAACAAACCAGATCAGCATCACAAACAAAACTCTTGCCTATAATCATTCAAATATAATGAAATTAATAGCTTAAAATGGTATTAATAGATTTTACTATACCAAATATACACAGTCCCCAAGATTTGTGGAATAAAATGTAGAGACCAAACAGAGGGAATCAAAATCATAAAGGAACAGGATACATTGCCTGTCATTCCTGGGTGTCAGCCACTGGAATTACTCTGAAATGGTTTTAGCCTGCTTGCCAAAAAACAACTTAAATCTCAATTTTTCTTTTATATTATAAAAAAGCAGATACTTTACCTCTTTTTACACTAATTTACAATACATTCAAAAGACCACTAGAAAATAGGACTGATAGCAAATATGACTATTTCTACCTGAACTCCCAATAGATGAAGTGAGAATAGCAGTAGTAATAATAATAGCAATAATAAAAATAATTGTATTTGTTCTAAATGGAAAAGTTTTCAATATTTTCCATATGCTATCTCACTGATTCTTCATACTGACAATGTGAGAGAGGATATATGATTATTATTACACCTATTTTAAAGATTTTTTTTAACTGCAGATAGTAGTAGTTTGGGTAGACAACAAAAATAAACAAAAACTTCACAAAGTGGGTACAGTTTATTATGTTATTTCTCAAGAATGGAAGAGAGGGGGCAGCTAGGTGGCGCAGTGGATAGAGCACCAGCCCTGAAGTCAGGAGGACCTGAGTTCAAATCTGGTCTCAGACACGTAACAGCTGTGTGACCTTGGGCAAGTCACTTAACCCCAATTGCCTCAGCAAAAAAAAAAAAAAAAAGAATGGAAGAGAGGTCATTCCATAAATAAAGATTAGGGAAAGGTTCATGGAGAAAGGGTGTTTGTATTGGAATTTTAAAAATGCATAAGAACTTAAGTGATGGGAATAGTAAGTGCTGAAAAGTATAGAGAATTGTAAAAATTACTATGTATTCTATATGCATTCCCTTATTCAATTCTTAAACAATTTTAGAAAGTATATGTTATAGTGATGAAATTTGATAATCCTGAGAGTGTCTGGAGGACAATCAGAATTTTGAAAGGCCTTCAGTTCTTGCCCTTTAAGAAGCAATTGAAGGAATTGGAAATGGTTAGGCTGGAAAAAGGAAGACTCGATAGGGTGTGATAGCCGTGCTAGAATATTTGAAGAATAGGGATAGCTCTATTTTCTTCATCTGGAGAGAAAAGAACTAGGAGCAATAAGTCAAAGATTCAAAGATACAAATTTAGGCTCAGTGTATGGGAAAAGCCTTCTTAATAATTAGGATTTTCCCTAAATTGAATGGGCTGCTTTGAGAAGTGGTAGGTTCAAGCAGAAACTGGCTGACTATATTAAAAACAATAATTACTTTTTTTCAGAGCTCAGAGGGCAGTAATGAGTAGTCCTTAATTGAGCTCTACTAAATTCCCTATAAATAACTCTAAAATCATGCCTCAAGTTGAATACTGGAGCAATAGAACTAACAATTTTTTAGCCCAAGCTAACTAAGATTATTGGGAGGAAAAGTCTGTCTCAGGGGCAGTTGGAAAGATTTCCAGACCTGGAGCAAAGTACAACCTATGCAAAACAGGCTATCTTATAGAGTTAGCAATAAATCTTTGACGCAGCTGCTTTCGTGGTAGCAGCAGTTTCTAGAGCTCCTAGCTCACAGGTGGTGTGTGTGTGTGTGTGTGTGTGTGACCATTCACTGCAGTCATTGTCTCCTGGGATCTGAACAATGGGCCCTTTACCTCTCCTTGGGACTAGCTCAGATATGCAGAAAGGACATATTCATCACATATACCCCCCTGACCCTTACTAAAAGTCATGGAATGACTTCTTCTCCTAAAATCAGAATATGACTAGCTTATTGTAACCTGAACTCTCAAGTGTCTGTTGCTTTCACTCTGCTAAGAGTTGAGATAAGTATAGACCTGTTCTAAGGAAGTCTACATCACTTCTGTGACCTCTGCCCCTAAAAACAAGGCCCTAGAAGGGTACTTGCTCTCAGGGAAGAAACCTCTCCCTGTGGTAATCTAAAGTCATTGCCTTTCTGCCTACTGGCCTGGCTGAAAAGTTATGTACTTAACTCACTATCCGGCACAGCCTACATCAAGCACCGGTGAAGAAATGGTACTTAATTTGAGTTTGAATGTTGGCTTACTTGCCCAGCTGCTCATCCCTTCCTGGGTTTCAGTGGCTCATAATAGTCTGCACTAGGAACAGGAGAGGAAGAAGAACAGCAGGTGATCACACAAGCATACTGGGATCTATATTGTTCTTCTCCATTTTAAGGTCTTTGCATTCCCCATTGGATACTCTTAGGCCCTCCATATACACATAAACAATTGAGAGACCACTACTCTATGCTCTAGACAAGCTGGGCAATTCTGCTTCCGAGCCCCTCTCATAAGCTTCCATTCTCCATGTTGTCACCTATATTGTTCCTCAGGATTCTCAATTTAGGGAACCCGTGTACCTGTCAAAGCTACCCATTCCATCTGGGGATAACTCTGTTAGAAATTCTTGTATCGAGCCACAATCTTCCAGAATCTAAGGCAATATCCACTACTAGTCATAGTTCTTCAACTTGGGTAAAGTAAAAGGAACCTGTTTATCTTCTAACTCATTAACCTTCACACATTTGATAACAGCTCTAAGATTGTCCTAATATCTGTTCTTTAAATGGTTAGCTATGCCCAGGTCTCTTAGGCAATTTTCATTTGACATGAACTAGAGAAGCTACATTCTCTTGGCTGTCCATCTCTGAACATTTGTTGATTAAGTCGGGTCAAAGTAAAATTTACTAAGAACTTTGTATATCAAAAAGGCATAAAACAAGATGATGGAGACATACATTAAAAATAGCCTCTGACTTCAAAGAACTTTTTTATTTTATTTTGGGGGATGCAAATTTTATTTGGGGATGCAACATATACACTGAAGTAAATACAACCAGAAATAGACTATTGTCAAGAGGAGCAAATTATTAATGACTTTAGAGAATCAGAAATAAAAACTTCATGTAGGAAGTGAAAGTGGAGTGTGTTCTGAAATGAGTTAAGAATTCTACAAGTCAGAAGTGAGTTTTAGACATGAGTTGATGCCATGCAAATTCATGGAGGAAAGAGGTGAAATAGTTATGAAGTTAATTCTCCTGACTTGGAAAGTTTCTGGAGGAGAGAAATACTGAAAATGCAATTGATCCCCTTACATGTTGAAGTGTTGAAGAATTTAAAGATTTTTGCTAATGGAAAGTTTTTTTTATTATTATTCAAGCAATGATCTGGTCAGATATATGATTCCGGAATATCAGCTCAGTGTCATTTGCTAAATGAAGTTTTTTTTTTCTTGATTCCCTCAGTGATAATAAAGAAGCAAAAGTCTAGGAAAGTAACTATGAAATTATTGCAATGATCTAAGTGAGAGGTAGAAAAGATCAATGTCCCCTTTATTTTCCCTTCTGTGCAATTATACAAATATACATATATATATAAATATATTAAAGTCAATATGTATCCAATTCACTTGTTTCTGCTTTCTTGAATTTATGTTATTTCATATATCTTTATATATATATGTATATATATATAATTTTATCATGCTATGCTATTTTATTATATTAATATTTTAGGATTTATTCAGCTGTGTCCCAACCATTAATTATTTATATTGCTTATAGTTTTTGTTATTACAAATAATGCCACTATACATATTATTGTATAAATACTTTTCTCTTTTAAAATATTCTTACGGGCCATCTAGGGGAGGGGTGGGGAGTTGGGGGGAAAAATTTGTAACGGAAAGCTATGTAAGGGTTATTGTTGAAGAATTACCCACACATATGTTATGCAAATAAAATAAAATTTAAAAAAATATTCTTACAGCAGATAACTAATAAGGATATTATTAGGTCAAAGGATATTATTGAATTTTATGAATGTATTACTTAAGTGTTTCCCCAAAAAGCCTGAATGGATTTGCAGTACCACCAGCAATGCATGAAAATAATTTTTATTATTGACCTGTCAACATGATTTTGCCATTTTTATTTGTTCATGTATATAATGTCTTTCAGTCCCACTACTCTCCACTACACAATATAAAATCAAAAATGGAAAGCCAATAACACGTAGTAAGACTTTCTGTGCTGGTCTATTTGCTATGTCTGAAGTAGTAACTGGCTAAAACTGTGCCTTATTCATGTGGATTTATTTGGGGATGGTGTGGTGGTGGACACCAAAACCAAAACACCATTGGGATTGAATAGATTTTTGGAAAACAAAAAATAATTTCCTTTCATTTTTAGTAACATTTCTCTTCTTATTAATAGCCATTAATAAGGAAACCAAAGATCTGTTCCTTAGGAGTCATTCTTTCCCCCCATTAGTTTCCTGAAAGCCCCCTTCACATCCTTGTTCCGAAGACTGTAGATGAGAGGATTGAGCATGGGGGTCACAATGCAATAAAACATGGAGATGATCTTATCACCATCTCGGCTGGCTTTGTCCTGGGGCATCATGTACATGGAAATGGCCGTGCCATAGAAGATAACTACCACAGTGAGGTGGGAGCTGCAGGTGGAGAAGGCTTTCTTCCATCCATCAGCCGAGCGCATCTTCAAGACAACTACCAAGATGCGAACATAAGAGGCTAGGATAAATGTAAAGGGCACCAGAAGAGTCAGGGAGCTGGTGGCCAACATGAGCAGTTCATAGAACTTCAAATCATTACACGCAACCTTGAGGATAGCCAAGAGTTCACAGTAGAAGTGGTTGATAATGTAGTGGCCACAGAAATCGAGGGGCATGGTAAGGACTGGGAGCACAGAGAGTAGAAAGGATATGAGCCAGGGTACCAGTGCAAGTTGGACACAAAGCTGCGGTCTCATTTTCACCGCGTAGTGCAGGGGGTCACTGATGGCCACAAAGCGATCGTACGCCATGATGGCCAGAAGAAAACATTCTACAACAGCCAAGTAGAGAAGGATACACATTTGTGCTAGGCATTCTTTCAGGGAGATGATGGGAAGCTTGACTAAGCAGTTGATGAGCATCTGAGGAACAACGGATGATGTGAAACAGATGTCCAGGAAGGACAGATTGCTGAGGAAGAAATACATAGGGGTGTGAAGCTGGGGGTCATAGTGGATCAGGAGGAGAATGAGGCTATTTCCCAGCAGGTTGACAAGATAAGACACCAGAAGTAGACAGAAGAAGATGACTTGGGCTCTGGGATAGTCTGAGAACCCAACCAGCATGAAATAGGTCACATCTGTGACATTTCTTCTACCCATAGCATTCCTTTTCCTCAACCTGAAGGAACCAAAAAAAATCACATCAGGTTAAAAAGTAATTATAATGGGTTTTTTTGCATGTATGGCCGACCAATTTGTATGGGAGGGACTATATATACCTTCTAGCTCAAAATCTTCTTGATTTTATGGACCCATAAGTGCCTTAATTGAGGATCTACATGGATAGCTATGGCCAAAGCATTTTGTGATCTGGTGTCCATCTTTCCTGGGAGAATTTTCTCTACATTTAGCTGAGTCGGTTCATAAATGGCATCTAGTCTATTATTGGATTTACATATAAACACTTTACATCAAGTTTTGTATTATAAGATATTGTATTTACCTTCATTTCATAATGAAACATAGGTTTATAGGACCTAGGTTGAGAAAAACAATTACAATAACAAGATTTTTGGCTGGTCATTGTCCTTTGTTCTTGAAGAAGAACAAATTACATCATTATGTTAGATTTGGATGGTCATGTCCAATTATGGCTGATCAGACCAATATGAGCTCTGAATGTTCTGCCACAGATCAGACACAAATAGTTGCTAAGAATATTTTTTTGGGGGGGAGCTTCTCTAACTTTGTGCATCTATTGTTTCTTCTGAGATAATTCTATTCTGCTTTGCTCAGAGAGCACAGCACTTTCTCTGATGGGTGGTCCTGAGCCAGTTTCTCCCATATCATTCAATCAATTCTAAAGTTCTTAAGAGACACCTTGAGAGTGTCCTTGTATTGCTTTTTCTAACCACCTTGTGAGTGCTTGCCCTGTGTGAGTTCTCCATAAAATAATCTTTTTGACAAATGTCAAAAAGTGGGTTAAGTATCTTTTGATTTGTCTGACATAAATGACCTCATTTTATTTTTATAACAACCTACAAAGTACATTATATATTTTTTTTTCTATTCATTTGAAGATGAGGAAACTGAGGTAGACATCTGAACACTAGTGTGAAATAACCATTATACTTCAGAGGGCTTTGCCTATTGACATTTCATAATTTTTTAATTACTTGTGCCTTATATTTTTATCATCTTTATATTCCAATAAATCTACATACATCTCTCTCACCATCCATATTTATTGATATGAATAATCATTTACAAGGAAGAGTGACAAAGAAAGGGGGGAATAGTTCAATAAATCTGACATACCAAATGAGGATATTGTTTTCTTTGGACTCTTTCCACTCAGCTCTCATTAACCCTTCCATCAATTTCTTCAGTATTGCAACAAGACAACACAACTATTGCAAAAACACAATTCCCTAGCTATAAAATTGTGCCCCAATATCAAGCTCATTCTTTGTGTAGTTAAAAACTTACAGAACTTATAGAAAGATCTGCTGTAGAGTCCTAGCCTGATAGCTTACTTCTTATATAACCCTGAGTCAAATACTTCTTCTTTCTCAGACTCAGTTTCCTAATTTTTACAATAGGGATATAGTTATGATCTATATCATAAAGAAGTTGCAAAACTTACAAATCATGCTAGATCTCACTTTCTTTGTAAAATGAGTAGGTATAATTAAATGACCTTTGACATTTCTTCTGGGCTTATCAATGATTATGCATTTTATAATTCTATGAAATAAAACAAAATTGGAGCCCAACACCAAGTTCATCATTGAAGCAATGTGAGCAGAGTGAGGATGTGGGAATATCTTTGAATTTGTATTTGAGGATCTTGATTTGAATTCATTGTTCAAGTTTATCTGTCACATGGTTATCAGTAAGTACTTCTGTGACTCAGTTTTCTTGTTTGTAAGTCAAAGGTATATTGATTTCTTTCCAAGATTCTAATGTACAATTTTAATTAGAAAAGTCACAGAACCTTGATCCAAAAGCTCTTGGTTTAAGAGCCAGTTCAGTTATTCACTTTAGCACCTTAGGGGATTCTGTCCTCTCGTTGTAACCTTTCTTCCCTGGAAATTATGAGCAATTATTTTTTTTTTAATTTAAAAAATATTTTCTTCCCTGTAAAGTAGGAATGGGCAACTAGATAATAGCAAGCCACTCCAGAACTTTCTAAAAGGATCCCCAAATCAGGTCATGAAGAGTGAGGCAAGAATAAAAAATGACTCAAGAACAACAACAACAACAGCAAAAAGAATAATAAAAATTGGAATATCTTTGAGGAAGCATATTTGTAGACACTAAAGAAGTAGAGAAAATTGAAGTGTTGTGATCGGATCGTATAATTTTTGGTTTTTATCATGGGATAGTAGCTCTTATCCCTTCTCAAAACCATCAGAACTATCATCCCTCCATACTCGAATGTTTTTTCCCTGAAGCAATTGTTGTTAAATGACTTGCCCGGGGTCACACAGCCAGGACGTGTTAAGTGTCTGAGACCAAATTTGAACCCAGGTCCTCCTGACTTCAGGCCTGGTGCTTTATCCACTGGGCCACCTAGCTGCCCACCAAGAATGCTTCAGGAAACTACAGGCTTTGGGGTTTACAACTGTATAGTACTTGAACCAAAGGTAAAGAAAAGAAATACAAAACAACCACGTAATACATAAGCAAACAGATTAACTATGATAGATGCATCTCCATTCATTTTTCTGTGTTCACCAACTAGAACATAGATTCTTTTGGAGAGAGAGGCTATTCTAAGAGATTTCTGAAAGGGAAGCAAGTTATTTAAATTGGACTTCAAAAAACTCCCTCCCCCTAAGTCAGCCCTATGATATATCCACCTTAACATGTATCTTCAAGGATAGAATCAGATGGGAGAGTGTGGCCAGTCAACCCAATTCATGACCCTCTTATTCAATTTATTCTATGAGTCTAATATGTTTTCCTCCCCCTTCCTAATTTAAGAAACACGTGGAGACTTTTCAGTGCATCCAGAGGAGGAGAAATTGCAAGATGGTCAGGAATTTCATTGATGGAGGCAGGTGCTATTGGCCTTAGTCTCCATTTTGAGTTATGACACTGCTAGGTGCTTTCCTAGGGGACTATAGACACAGATCTGTACAGTAGAGACCATTTAGAGATCACATCTCTCTTCTTGTACAGTTGAGGAAACTGAGGTTTAATAAGCTGGCTATTAAGCTATGTCACAGAGGTAGAGAATAACAGATTAAGGCTATCAATTTAGATTCATTGATTTCAGATTCAATCACCTTTCCTTTAAACCACAACACTCCCTGTTAAATATTTATCCATAAAGATGAAACCTCTGCACTTATAAATGGAAGGTTTAGCTCATTCAAGTGGAAATGATTTCAGAAGTCAACTTCCCATTCGTGGCAGGGTTGTTATGTCTAGAGTGCTCTTGATATATGGTCATCCACAATCCTCTCAGAACTATCTAGTGAAAATAGCCAAAATCTTGCTCTGCCTCAGATCTGATTTCTTGAGATGACTTTTAAAAACTGAAGTAATATTTGTCTACCTTTCATGTTATACTTTCAAAGGATCTTAGCTCTGGACAGGTGAAAGAAGCGCCCTTTTTATTCAATTATATCTGACTTTTCTAGGCAAAGATCCTGGAGTGCTTTGCCATTTCTTCTCTAGCGTGTCCCAATTTTATTAATGATAAACTGAAACAGAGTTAAGTGGTTTTTCCAGGGTCACAAAGCTACTTTAGTGTCCAAGACTAGACTTGAACCAATCTTCCTGACTCCAAACCCAGTGCTCTATCCACTGTTAGAAAAGTGAAATGAGTTTCTCAGTATTACACAGCTTTTAAGCATCAAATTTAGGGCTTACAACAAAATTTCTAAGCTCCAATGCACTTTCCAGGCTAGCAGGTTTTCTGTCTCCCCGTTAGAATGACATAGAAAATATCTTGTTCCTCTTCCATGTCCAGACCTAAAACTAATGTCAAATTGCAATCATGTCCCCTTGACTCAGTCTTTTTCCCATTTAAACCATCTTCATTTCTTTTAACAAATTTTACTATACTCTGTGTGTGTGTGTGTGTGTGTGTGTGTGTGTGTGTGTGTGTGTGTGTGTGCTTTGACCTTTTGCTAATCTGGTCACTTCATTTTGTTTATGCTGTAGGTCTTCATTGGCCCTGTCACCATGTTCCTTCTCTCCCTTGCAAAATGAGAACAAGGATCCTTCTAGTAACAACTTCAGAAAGAAGTTGTGCAACTCAAAAGAAATAATGCCTGAAAGTGTTCGGGAAACTTGAGATGGCTAAATAAATGCTAGTGAGTTCTCCACACAGTTCTACTCATAATGCAGCCTGGGTTCTAATTATAAATCAGCTGTTCTTTTGTTGTGAAGTCTCAGGTACAGTGCTCCTCATGGGTAGACCTTAATTACTTCTAGTTAAGAGTCTAGGTGCTTTCAAGTCTATTCTGGTTTTGACATTCGATGTTCTATGGAATCTTCTCACTGTGACATCTTATATTTTATCAGCCTTCCCAGAACTAATATTTTATGTTCTAAGAGCATTTCTAGATCAGATAGTTTATGTTCCTTGTTCCAAAGACCCACTTTGGTTTAACTTCCTGTCTTTCTATATTTCTCTGAATTTTGATTTATTTTTATATTCTCTTTAAGGAGTCTGTCTTTGGAGGTACTTTCCTCCTTTGACAGTTTCTTTTATTTCATGAGATTCTTGAAGGAAGTCTAGATCCCTCCCTCTTTCACGATTTTCTTTCTCAAATATGTTCTCATTGACTTCCATGCTGCCCCCTCCCAAGGTTCCCTCTCATTTCATAGTCTGTGGCATTTCCTATAGAGCATGGGAAAGGGCACAGAAGAGCATTGAATAAGAAAAAATCCCTCCCCACTTCCACAGTTCCATGAGCACACACCTAGAACAGAGTCTTCTTCAAAGATGTCCAGCTTCTCTCTCCCCACTGCATCATGGGTGGTTTTAGGCTGATGTCAGGAACAATCAGCTTCTGCTAAAGATTAGTTCATTGAGCTGGACCTCTGGAGAGGTCACCAAGGCAAAGATCTCTCTTTCTTTCCAGCCTTTACTTCCCAGTCACTCATATAGTCACAAGAATAACCCTTTGTGATAGATAACTGGTCCTTGGATTGAGCCAAACTGAAGGAAGGAAAGTAATTAGAGAAGGAAGAATTGTCCTTCACCTCTGCTCCTTAGTGTCTCCAGGGGCTACAGGACTAGACCTCTGTGGGAGCAAGTGCTCATTAAAATCCGAAGTTCTGAGGGTGGCGGGGAATTCGGGAATAAACTTTCTGACTCCCTTAGAATCAGAAAGGTTTTGAAGGTGTAGTTATTGGATGAGATCAAAAAACTAGTGATTCAGGGGCTGAGAAAACACCTTGTGATAGCTGAGGTGGGAGAGAAGCCACACTATAAGTACAATTAGTGTATTTGTTAGAATCACTAATTGATTTTACAGGTAACAATAAATAGATTGCCAAAGTCTGCAGGTCAAGAAAATCAGGAATAGAAACTCTTATTCATGGGAAGCCTACACACATGCACATACACACACACACACACACACACAAACATACACACAAAGGCATATATGTACACAATGCATATATATACTTATACAGATATACATATATATTTACATATACATGTATGTACATTGCATACACATATAGATAGTACCACTTATATCCTTGCATAGTTTTCAATAAACATATGTATTTTTAAATATGTTTAAACATAAGCTTATAAATTTACTTAATTTCAACCACGTAAGCTAACTCAACTGCATTTATTAAATTCTAATGCTTCCATATTTATTGAGGTGAGGTCATGAATCATGGAATTATTATTGACAGATCTCCAGAAATGAAGTGACTGTCTATCCTCAAAGCACACATGGGCTACAGAAAAAAAGTTTAACCTTGAAGTGAGCAGATGAAATTGTGAAAATAGAAAAAGAGAGCAGAGTGTAAAGAGGGAGGAGAGGGGGGAAAGATGAGTTAAGGAAAGACAGGAAGTGGATAAATAAGAAAAGCTTAATAAAAGATAAATTGACAAGTGATGGAAAGCATTAGAAAGACACCATGAAGCATTTAAGGGAAAATAAGAAATGTTATTGTCCTTTGTAATTGAGGAGGACTAGATTGACACCATAATGTCAGGATCAATGAACAATGGGATTGATTATGTTTGATTAAACCATGATGAGCTCAGAAAGCTCTATCATAGATTGGACACTAATAATCCATAAGAATATTTGGGAATGAAACATCTCTAAATTTATACATTTCATATTCTTAGGGAAGACTAAGAAGAGAAGGTAAGAATAAGCAGTGAGAAAAGTTAGAAAAGAAATGTACAATCACAATTAACAAGTGATTAAGAGTAAGGAAGTAGACAGCAAAAGAAATTGCATGCATATAGTAACAGGATTTAGTTAAGGAAGCAATGCAATTTGATGTTTCTGGTAAAGCCATTTAGTTAAAAAAAATAAGAGATAACCCAGGTCCAAAAAATGTTTAATGGATTCACAGTGAATGATTTGCAGGAGACAACAAAAAACATTGTTTTAGAGTACACAGATAGGGAAGGATTGTCATATCGATCACTGGAGGTAATTTGATGATATTTATGATATCACAGACATATATATATATATATACATAAATACATATACAGCAATGAGGATAGGACTAATTTATTTTATTTTATTTTTATTAAATATTTTAATTATCAAAACATGTGCATGGATAATTTTTCAACATTAACCCTTGCAAAACTTTGTGTTCTTATTTTTCCCTCCTTCCCCTCACTCCCTCCCCTAGATGGCAAGTAATCCAATATATGTTAAACAAGATAAAAATAAATGTTAAATCCAATATATGCATATATATTTATACAATTATCTTGCTATACAAGAAAAATCAAACCAAAAAGGGAAAAATAAGAAAGAAAATAAAATGCAAACAAACAATAACAGACTGAAAATGCTATGTTATGATTCACACTCAGTTCTCATAGTCTTCTTTATAGGTGTAGATGGCTTTCTTCATCACAAAATCATGGAACTGGTGTGGATCATCTCACTCTAGAAAACAGCCACACATATAAGAATTGATCATTGTATAGTCTTGTTGATGCTGTGCATATTGATCTCCTGGTTCTGCTCATTTCACTCAGCATCAGTTCAAGCAAGTCTCTCCAGGCCTCTCTGAAATCGTCCTGCTGGTTGTTTCTTACAGAACAATAAGATTACATAACTTTCATATACCATAATTTATTCATCCATTCTCCAATTGATGGGCATCCTTTCAGTTTCCAGTTTCTTACCACTACAAAAAGGGCTGCCACAAACATTCTTGCACATGTGGGTCCCTTTCTCTCCTTTAAGATCTCTTTGGGATATAGGCCCAGTAGAAACATTGCTGGGTCAAAGGGGATGCACAGTTTGATCACTTTTTGAGCATAGTTCCAAATTGCTCTCCAGAATGGTTGGATCCGTTCACAGTTTCACCAACAATGTATCAGTGTCCCAGTTTTCCCACATCCCCTCCAACATTTGTCATTATCTTTTCCTGTCATTTTAGCCAATCTGACAGGTATATAGTGGTATCTCAGAATTGTCTTAATTTGTATTTTTCTGATCCATAGTGATTTGGAGCACCTTTTCGTATGGCTAGAAATGGTTTTAATTTCTTCATCTGAAAATTGTCTGTTCATATTCTTTGACAATATAGCGATTGGAGAATGGCTTGAATTCTTATAAATATGAGTCAATTTTTTATATATTTTAGAAATGAGGCCTTTATCAGAATCCTTAAATGTAAAAATGATTTCCCAATTTATTGTTCCATTCTGATCTTGTTTGCATTAGTTTTGTTTATATAAAAACTTTTAAACTTAATATAATCAAAACTCTCTATCTGGTGTTCAATTAAGAGTTCCAGTTTTTCTTTGGACACAAATTCCTTCCTTTTCCACAGGTCTGAGAGGTAAACTATCCTATGTTCTTCTAATTTACTTATAATTTCACTCTTTTTGTCTAAATGATGAACCATTTAGATCTTATTTTGGTATGTGGTGTTAGGTGTGGGTCAAGCCCTAATTTCTTCCATACTAGTTTCCAATTTCCCCAGCAGTTTTTGTCAAATAGTGAGTTCTTATCCCCAAAGCTGGGGACTTTGGATTTGTCAAACACTAGATTGTTATAGTTATTGCCTAGTTTGTCCTGTGATCCTATCCTATTCCACTGATCGACTACTCTATTTCTTAGCCAGTACCAAATGGTTTTGATGACTACTGCTTTAAAATTTAGTTTTAGATCTGGTACAGGTAGGCCACCTTCACTGGTCTTTTTTTTTCATTAATTCCCTTGAAATTCTTGATCTTTTGTTCTTCCAGATGAACTTTTGTTATTAGTTTTTGTAGATCTGTAAAATAATTTCTTGGGAGTTTGATTGGTATGGCACTAAATAAGTAAATTAATTTAGGTAGTATTGCCATTTTTATTATATTTGCTCAGCCTACCCATGAGCACTTGATATTTTTCCAACTGATTAGGGCTGACTTTATTTATGTGGAAAGTGTTTTGTAGTTCACTTTGTACAATTCCTGATTTTCCCTTGGCAGATAGCTTCCAAAATATTTTATACTATCGACAGTTATTTTAAATGGAATTTTTTTATCTCTTACTGCTGAATTTTATTAGTAATATATAAAAATGCTGATGATTTCTGCGGATTTATTTTGTATCCTGCAACTTGGCTAAAGTGAATTGTTTCTAGTACTTTTTTAGCTGATTCTCTAGGTTTCTTTAAGTATACCATGATGTCATCTGCAAAGAGTGATAATTTGGTTTCCTCATTACTTACTCTAATTTCTTTGACCTCTTTTTCTTCTCTTTTTGTGAAAGCTCAAATTTCTAATACAATATTGAATACTAATGGTGAGAGTGGGCAATTTCACTCCTGATTTTATTGGGAAAGATGCTAGTTTGTCTCCATTACATATGATGCTTGCTGATGATTTTAAAAAGTTAACATTTTAAGGAAAACTCCATTTATTTTATACTCTTTAGTGTTTTAATAGGAATGGGTGTTGGATTTTATCAAATGCTTTTTCTGCACTTATTGAGATAATCATTTGATTTTTGTTAGTTTGGTTATTAATATAATTGATTTTGCTGATAGTTTTCCTTATAGTGAACCAGCCCTGCATTCCTGGTATAAATCCTACTTGGTCATGGTGTGTTATTCTGGGGATGATTTTCTGTAATCTCTTTGCTAATATTTTATTAAAGATTTTTGCATCAATATTCATTAGGGAAATTGGTCTATAATTTTCTTTCTCTATTTTCACGCTACCTGGTTTGCGTATCAGCACCATATTTGTGTCATAAATGGAATTTGGAAGGACTCATTTTTCCCCTATTTTTCAAATAGTTTGCATAGTATTGGAATGAATTGTTCTTTAAATGTTTGGTAGAATTCACAAGTAAATTCATCTGGCCCTGGAGATTTTTTCTTAGGGAGTTGATTCATAGGTTGTTCTATTTATTTTTGTAAAATGGGACTATTTAAGTAATTTGTTTGCTCTACTGTCAATCTGGGAAATCTATGTTTTTGTAGATATTCCTCCATTTCACTTAGATTATCAAATTTATTGATATATAGTTAGACAAAATACATTTTAATTATTGCTTTAATTTCCTCTTCTTTGGTGGAAAGTTCTCCCTTTTTATTGTTGAGACTAACAATTTTATTTTCTTCTTTCCTTTTTCCAATCAAATTAAAGTTTTATCTATTTAATTTTTTGTAATAAAACCAACTCTTAGTTTTACTTATTAATTCAATAGTTTTCTTACTTTCAATTTTATTAATCTCTCCTTTATTTTCAGAATTTCAAATTTGGTATTTAATTGGGGGTTTTTAATTTGTTCTTTTTCTAACTTTTTTAGTTGCAAGCCCAATTAATTGATCTTCTCTTTCTCTGTTTTATGCAAGTAAGCATCTAGAGATATAAAATTTCCCCTAACAACTGCTTTGGCTGCATCCCACAAATTTTAGTATGTTGTTTCATTTTTGTCTTTCTCTTGGATGAAATTATTGATTGTATCTATGATTAGTTGTTTTACCCCCTCATTCTTTAGGACTAGATTATTTAGTTTCCAATTAATGTTTTATCTATTTTCCCCTGGACTTTTATTGCATGTAATTTTTATTGCATCATGATCTGGAAAATGCATTTCCTATTTTTGCCTTTCTACATTTGATTTTGAGGGTTTTATGCCCTAATAAAAGGTCAATTTTTGTATAGATTTCACATAATGCTGAGAAAAAAATATATTCCTTTCTGAGTCCACTCAATTTTTCCCAAATGTCTATTATCCCTAACTTTTCTAGGATTCTATTTACCTCCTTAACTTCTTACTTATTGATTTTGTGGTTTGATTTATATAGTTCTAAGAGAGCAAGGTATTCTCTTCAGTCAAAGGGGTGACAGCCACTTTAGTTTTCCCTGGAGTAGTTCTGATGACTGACTTCCAGGGCTGGGTAAGCATGGCCATGTTTGACATTATCATGGGCCTCAAAGACTCAAAATTTGCCTTTTGCATTTGCTTTTGGGTGTCTTACATCAAATCTGCTTAGTTACCAGCTTGCAACTGGGACAAAGTACCCTAAGAGCCTCACAGTAGATTCTCCCTTGTGTAGACACAGCAATGCTCTGGCTCCCTGCCCCGGGGCTTCCTGCACTCCGGTCTTGGGCTAAGCAGCCTCTTCCCTTGCCTGATTGAAATGGACCTTTTCTGAGGTTCTTCCACAGCATCTTCTTCTGGAAATTTGTTGTACTCCAAATATTTGTGAGTTCTGTCACTCCAAAACCAATTCAGAGGCTTAATCTGTTGTTAATTTCAAGGAAACTTGGAGGAGGTCACAGGAGTTATGTCTGCTCTCCATCACCTTGCCTCCACCCTAAAATAAGATTTTTAAGCATAAGCAGCAATATCCTAAGGAAATCAATAAGGCTAAAATGTTTACATTCCTACATGGGAAGATGATAATTGTAACTTCCATAAACTTTACCCTTATTCAAGTAGTTAACAGGAATATATATAGACAGAGGATGTGGGTATAAATTAACTCTAATGAGATGATTTTTTTAAGGAAATAAAATTGAGGGTTGAGAATGAGGGATGCACTAAAAGAAAGAGAATTGTGAGGAAGAATAAGGAAAATTATCTCACATCAAAGAGTTATGAAAGGAAGAACTGTTACAAAAGAGAGGGAAATGGGGGGATGATAATCAAAGCTTGAACCTTACTTTTATCAGAATTGCCTCAAAAAGAGAGTACTATTGCTACTCACAGAGGTTTCAAAATCTATCTTACTGTACAGAAAAGTGGGACAGGAATGGGCTAAAAGAAATTTAGGATAGTGGTGATGGAAGAGAAGGAAGATAAAGGGAGGTCTCATAGGCTAAACCAAAACAGATATTTGAGAAGTGATAGGATAGAGGTAGAGACACAGAGACAGACAGAGAAAAAAAGAAAGAAGGGAGAAGGAAGGAGAGACAGATAGAATTGGGGGATGAAGAAGGATAACAGTGAAAAAATAATATGAAGGGAAAATACATAGTTGTAATTATAATTGTGAATGTGAATGCTTAAACTCACTTATAACATGAAAGTCAATAACAGGATTTAAGAAACAGAATCCAACAATGTGTTATTTACAAGAAATGCACTTGAAGTAGAGCACCACACACAGAGTAAAGATAATTGAGGCTGTAGCAGAATTTATTATGCTTCAGATAAAGTTTTAAAAAAAGAGGGGTAATAATTATGATTTCAAGCAAAGGAAAAACAAAAATAGTCTTAAAAGATAAGCAGGAAAACTACATTTGGTAAAAGGTAGTAGAAATAGTAAATTAATATCAATATTGAACATACATGCACTAAATAGCATGGCATTCAAATTTTTAAAGGAAAAGTTAATAGTTACATTTGTGGAAGACTTCAACTTTCATCTTTCAGAACTAGATAATCTAGTCACAAAATAAGAGTAACATTAAGAAATTGAATGAAATTTTTAAAAAGTTAGATATAAAGGATTTCTAGAGAAAACTGAATAGTAATAGAAAGAAGTGTATTTTTTTCTCAATTGTACATGAATCACATATTAGGGGATAAAACCTCAGAACCAAATAAAATATCAGAAATATTAAATGTATCCTTTTAGACCATAATGCAATGAATTTTATGCAATAAAAGTAATAAATTTTAGATTAATATATTAAAAAAGATTGGAAACTAAATAATCAAATCCTAATGAATCAAAGACTAAATCATAGAAACGATCTATAACTTAATTAAAGGATGACAACAATGAAGCAACATACAAAAATTTATGGGGTGCATCCAAAGCAGTATTTAGAGGAAAATTTATATCTCTAAATTCTTACATCAATAAAATAGGAAAAGAGCAGACCATTGAACTAAGCATGCAACTAAAAAAAACTAGAAAAAAAATTTAAATCCCAAAGAATTATACACCAAAATTATGAAAATCAAAGGAGAGATTAACCAAATTGAAAGAAAACGGTGAATCACTTAACTATTCTCAACAATACAGTGATATAAGACAATTCTAAATGACTCATCATGAAAAATTCTATACACTCTCAGGGAACAAACTGATGGGGTGTGAATACAAGAATATCAGCATAATAAAAATAAAATACTGCATTAAGGGGTCAATACCATTGCTCTACTAGAGGCACCTAGGCAGTTCAGTAGATAGAGTACTAGATGTGAAGTCAGAAAGACCTGACTTCAAATAACTTCAGACATTTACTATCTATGTGTCCCTGGGCAAAACATTTAACCTGTGCTTGCTTTGATTTACTGAATAGCTGAATTACTTTTTTTGTGAGTTGATCAGATAACAACATTTTCCAAAACTACTCCACTAATGACTGAGTCAGAAAGTTTGTTCTGAATTCCCAAGGCAATCTCAACACTTTGGATTTTAATGAGCAGTTTGCCTCATGGAGGCCCTCTCCTGAAGCCTCTGGAGTCAACAAGGAGGAGAAATGAAGGTCAATTTTGCCTCTTTTCCCAATTATTCTTCTCCTTTTGCATTGGTTCCAGCCAGGTGCCAGTCTTCCAACACTGGAAGATTTCCCTGAAATTGTATGTGCATGTGGTATGTGGTGGATAGAATGAGTAGTAGAGTTTGGAAAGGAAAGGTTAGGTAGAAAAAAAGAAAATTTGGTCTTGGGGAACTGTCTGAAAATTCAATTTTATAAACTTTTTTTTTTACTTTTGGCAGATCCACTGTTTTCTGGCATCTTGTAGCTACTCATATTGCCACTGTAAGACAATGGTTTGGATTTCTTATCGAAGGTACAAGTTTTTTGAGCATAATGGGTAGTGAAGTTACAAAGATATGGGATGATTTTGAACCAGAAACAACTTCTGCTCTCCTATTCCCTTTCATTTGCTCTGTCAGTGATACTTTCAAAAAGGAAATGAAAGAGGTGGATCACAGAGGATTGTGAATAAATATATATATATATATATGAAAAAAGGAAAATATGGATTAAAAAGAAAGCTAAACTTTCTTGGTAGATCCATCTTCATAAAAGAATGTAATATCAGAACTAGAAGACAACATCAATATACAATGTGTTTATTAAAAAACAGTATTGAGATACTTTGGAGCACACAATGTTAGAACGAAAGAAAATTTCATTAAGCTAGAATATAGAGTGTCATAGCAAGAATGAGCATAGAACACAGAATTTAGAGCATCAATGGGCCTTTCAGATCACCCTCATATTTTAATACATTAGAATACAGAGGTGAAATAAAGTGTAGTGATATACCTGATGTCTTAGTAGCAAATCAGGGATTCATGACTACTCTCAATAGCGAGTAGAACTGTTATTAAAAACAAGATCCCTTGGCAATGATCCCAGTGAATTTGCTCTTTTACTATGCTCTCTCTTGGTGCTCTTCTTATATTTAGCTACAGTTCCCTGAATACCTGCTTTCACTTTCCGGAAGGAACCTGTTATTGCTAGATGTATCACTGAGGAGGTAGGACCTGTTTCAGACTGCCTGCTTTAAAGGAGTTCTTTGGTTAACTTGAATATGTTTTTTCCCTGGGGAAATAAATTTTTAACTGAATGAAGTAAGCTGGCACATGACAAATAATAATAATTGTATTTGAATAGAGTGCTTTAAGGTTTAGAAAATGCCTTAAAAATATTACTTCATTTTATATAAAAACAACAACCCTAGGATATTAGTGCTATTATTATCCCTATTTTACATATGGAAAAAAACTGAGTCTTAGAGAGGTAGAGTCATTTTCCCAGGGCAAAACAACTAGTGAGTATCTGAAGCTATATATGAACTCATGTCTTTCTGATATCAGGCCCAGCATTTCAGTTAAAGTGATATTTACCATTTCTGTATGATTTTAATGTATTGTGTCACATGTTGTAATATACCCAAAGAAAGAGAGAGAAACAACCTGGTAACTTTGGTTAGTATTCCCAGGAGAATAAAACAGGGTAATTTGGCACTGATTGAAATAATTGGAGATATTGAGCTTGAAAAAGAGAACACTGCTAAGGATATGATCACTGCTTTCAGATATCCAAAAGTCTCTCTTATAGAAATCGAAATAGGATTTGTGTAAATCCAAGAGGAAAATAGGGACATAGTATAGTGAAAAGAGCACAGAACTTCGACTTTCAAAGCTTGCTGTGAGTTCTGGCCATAATATTTACTCTCTTTGTCATTTCAGGACAATCACTTGACATCTTTTGATCTCTGTTTACCCACCTATGAATCAAAGTTGCTACATTAGAAAACCTCTAAGGTCCCTTCCAATTCTGAAATACTATGATCTTTAATTCTATAAGTAATAGGAAAGCAGATATTGACTTAATATAAAAATAAAATATTAAGATGAAGAATTTAGCTACCTTTTAAATAGTGAGCTCATCATCAGAGAAAGTATTTAAGAAGATCATGGATTCATATCATTTTACTTCAATGAACATGAATTAAATGTCTACTATGTGCAAGGCACTCTGCTAGACATGAGCAATCCATGTACCTGACCTCAAGGGACTTTTATTTTTGGGGGGAGAATCCAGCATTTATACAAATAAGCAACTTCAGATTATATACAGAGACAGAAGTGATTTGGGGAGAGAAATCTAGCAACTGAGGAGAAAAAAGAAAACTTTGTGTAGGAGGCAACAGATAATCTGTGCCTAAAAGGCAGCTGGAAATTTTTTGAGATGTAAATGAGGAGAGATTGCATTCTAGAACTAAGGGACTGCCACCTTTGTTGACACACACACACACACACACACACACACACACACACACACACAAAATAAGATGCAGTGTCCTGGATGAAAATATTTCAAGAATACCATGAACATATAACCTGCAATGAGTAGCAAGCTGGAGTTCTACAATTGATTTCTAAAGTTCCTTTCAATGATGTGAGATTTATGTGTGTATACATAAACATACACATACAGTATTTTGAGACAAAACAACATTGCAATATTTTTAAAGATAAAGGTACCAAATTTCTGATTTTATAAATTACACAGAGTAAGACCTCCTGGAAAGGGAGATTCAAGGTTCATATCAACCCTTGGCTTGCCTAGTATGAATTCTCTCTACATTTGAAGTTAGTAGAACATAGTATTGGCCTGGAGGGAAAAATAGTATTCTTGTTCAAAACAATCATTTTCCTTCCAGGAGTCTATAAAGTCATCATCTCTGTCCAGAAGTGGCAATGGTTTGCTCAATGAAGAATGACCACCTATGGCTTGACTAAAGGATTCAAAAATGGAACATCAGAAGGTCTTCAAGGATGAATATATATATAAACTATGGACAACTTGTTAGCTAATAAAGATCTTTGACCTCTGAATCTCTCTTCTATCCTTAGACTGACTTTCAGTGCATGGCTGTACAGTCACAAATACTATGCCTAGAGTTTCCTCAAGAATCCATAATGATCTTAAATGATGTCCATGCAATATATGGATAATAAGGTAATGAAAATTTTGTTTTTAATCTGGCATGGGAAAACAATGCAACAAACATTCTCATTTTATGGATGAGGATGAGTCTCAGAGAAATGAACTGATTTGCTCATTGTCATAAAGTTTGTAAATTGGGATTTGAACACCTATCTCCTATATCTGTGTTCAATACTTTTTTCCACTAGCATTGAGATGAAATCCAACTCCATTTTTCAAACTTGATGAAAGGCATGACTTGCTAGTTATAAAACTGCTAAGAAATAAGACAAACCAATGTCATGGCTCCAAATTCTGGGCTCTTTCCAAACTATTCTGCCTCCATGATGGATCTGAAGTTAAAAGAACCTAGTTTGGAGTTCGTTTTTCAGAAACACCACCTGCTTTCATTTAGAGACATATTTATTATCCAGGCACTGATCAGAAGAATTGCTTGCTTAGTTTTAAGCTTTTCAAATGTTTATTGATGAAGACCCTTGAATTAGCGTTCTTTTCTCTAGATTGAATCCATCAATTACTCTGCTCTTCCTTCCTGGTAAGGATTTTCTATTTCTTTCATTACTATTGTTCCTTTCTTGTTTCTTCTTTACCTTTACATATACAGTAAGTGATTTGGATTTATATAAAGAAAATATTCTTACAGAGTATAACATAGAACAACTCATAGAGAAGTTTAGAATATCGTAACTAGAATACAAATACCATAGATAATGCAGGAGCCTCAAAATGTAAATTACAGACCAAAACTGTAAAGTAAGTGATCATGGAAAAGAAAATGTTAGAAAATGGTTCCTCAATGCAGAATGTTCAATCAAGATAGAAGGGAATTTAGAATTTGGACTAGAGAAATGACAATTAACTGGATTGCTGGAAACCCAAACATAAAAAATCAGAGCTATAAGGCATGCTAAAAATCAGATAGAACAATCCCTTCAGTTTACAGATGAAGAAACTGAGAGTCAGAAGGGGAGAGTGACTGGTTGAAAAATATAGTGAGTTTCAGTTAATTATAAGTAGAGCTCTAAACCTAGCGGCAGGAAGACCAGAATTCAAATCCATGTTCAAACACTTATACAATCCTGGGCAAGGCCTCTTAACCTCTGTTTGCTTTAGTCTACTTTGCAACAAAATTGTAATGATAATAACAATATAACAATAATAAGAGAAATGAGAACTAATTGGATTGTTGGAAATCATAAAAAATCAGAGCTATAAGGCATGTTAAAAATCAGATAGAACAATCCCTTCAGTTTACAGATGAAGAAACTGAGAGTCAGAAAGGGAGAGTGACTTGTTGAATGAGGCAGTGAGTTTGAATTAGTTATAAGTAGAACTCTAAACCTAGAGGCAGGAAGACCAGAATTCAAATCCAGCCTCAGACACTTATATAATCCTAGGCAAGGCCTCTTAACCTCTGTTTATCTTAGTCTACTCTGCAACAAAATTATAATAATAATAATAATAAATTCTCAGGTTGATTGTGAGGATCAAATGAGATTATATTAGTAAAAAGGGCTTAGCACAGTACTCAGCATATGGGAGACACTATATATAAATATCTCTTTGTCTATATAACTATAGATATATAGAGATGGATAGATAGAGATGGATATATACATAGAGAGAGATAATCTGTATGGATATATATATATAAACATCTAGTCATCTCAAGCTATCCATCCAATTTATCTATGCTATGCTACATAAATATTCCCCTACCCCTTTGATGTCAAACTGGACTTAGAATCAAAATCTTGTGATTCCTGCCTGGGATGCCATCTGTTACTCCAGTGAATGACTTCCTAAATGAACTCACACCCTTCCAGACAAATCTTCTTATAAGTAATAAACAGGCTTAATAATGGTCTCTATATAAAGGTGCTATAAACCTCATTCCATGAGCCATTCACAACCAAATTTCAATCCCAATGACAAAGAAAGGGTTTTTTCATTCTTTGTGATGAGTTTGGCATTCCACTAACCTTACTATGTAATCACTTGGAACATACTTTAAATAGAATTGCCTCCCTCCCTCCAAAAAGTAATAGCTCATATTCACATAGCATTTTATGTTCATCATCTTATTTCAGATATACAACAAACCTACAAATTATATAGTGAACATATTACTATTCCCATTTTACAGATAAAGAAGGCAAGGATGAGGGTACACTTGATTTGAGGTTCTATGTCTAATAAGTGATGGAGCTGGGGCACTAAACCAAGTATTGCTCCTTATTACAATGCTAGATCTACACTACTAAGCTTAAAATGAGACAATTTTTGCTAGCCAGTACAAGTAAATTTCTTCCTAGGTAAATACTAAGTTGAATAGGTAGTTGGCATTGTGGATAGAGTGGCAGGTCTGGAGTTAAGAAGTCCCATTTTCCTGAGTTCAAATTTGGCCCCAGAGAATTGTCAGTTTTCCTCAACTATCAAATGAGTTGGAGAAGAAAATGGCAAATTACTCCAATATTTTTGCCAAGAAAACCCCAAATACATTCGTAAAGAGTCAGACATAATGACTAAACAATAGACTAACAAAATAAGCAAGTTAGCAACAAAATTTATTGGAATCTGGGACTCGACTTCTAGATTGGTATTCTTCCCAGTGTTTCATATTTTCTCTACCTCCTCTGTATTTGTTAAGTATATGGATATGTAAATTGGTTCTCTCATTGTTTTAATACCATATTTCTATAAAAGTTCCATTGTGGATTTCTTATCAAGGCATGAAGGTTGATACTGGACTCTTGAAGTCTGTGTTAGTGAACTATAAGTAATAGTGAGTCCTACCAAATGGAAATGATTTAAGGTATGAGATTTATGAGATTATGAAATAAGTAGTAATAATAATAAAAGCACCTAATTTCAAGTTTTTTGGAATGTAATTTTCTACTTGAAGACTTTCTTGATTTCCCCAAATGCTACTTTCCCCCTTAAGTGTTGTTTAGACATATTATATTAATTATTATATTATATGTCATATTAGCCTTTTCATAGAGGTGTGTAGGACTTTATAAAATCATAGATATTTAGATTTTGGTCAAAATGGCTCATGCAAATTGGTGTGATATTCAAAAAAATGTCAAAATAGTTACAATTTGGAAAAAATTGTGACTTTTCTCTGTTTTCCTATAGATTGAGAAAAGAGAAGGCCATGGATGAAGGAAATGAAACAGATGTGACCTATTTTATTCTAGTTGGACTCTCAGAGTATCCCAGAGCCCAAGTCATCTTCTTCTGTTGGCTCTTAATGGCCTATCTCATCATATTACTTGGGAACAGTCTCATTCTATGCTTGATCCACTCTGATTCCCGGCTCCACACCCCCATGTACTTCTTCCTCAGTAACCTGTCCTTCCTGGACATGTGCTATACCTCATCTAGTGTGCCTCAGGTCCTCATCAACTGCTTGGTCAAGATTCCCTCCATCTCCCTGGGCCAGTGTCTGGCGCAGATGTGTGCTGGCCTTTATTTTGGGGTTGTGGAATGCCTCCTATTGGCCGTCATGGCCTATGATCGTTGCATTGCCATTGGAGACCCACTACGCTATTCAGTTAGGATGAGTCCCTGGCTCTGTCTCAAGCTAGCAGGGGTTTCCTGGGGGGCAGCCTTTCTTCTGACTGTGGTTCCAACTCTTACAATGCCTCTGGAGTTCTGTGGCCATCACACGATCAATCACTTTTCTTGTGAACTCTTGGCCATCCTCAAGCATGCTTGCAACGATCTGAAGTTTTATGAGTGGTTGATGATGGCCACCAGCTCCCTGACTCTCCTGGCTCCCTTTGCCTTCATCCTTGCCTCCTATGGGCGCATCCTGGGGGCTGTGCTGAAAATGCAATCAGCAGAGGGTCGAAAGAAGGCTTTCTCCACCTGCAGCTCCCATATAACTGTGGTAGTTATCTTCTATGGTACAGCCATATCTGTGTACATGATTCCCCAGGACAAGGTCAACCAGGATCAGGACAAGCTTATTTCGATGCTGTATGGGATCCTTCCACCTATGCTCAACCCCCTCATCTACAGCCTTCGGAACAAGGATGTGAAGATGGCCTTAAGGAAATTAATGGGAGAGGATAGAAGGTCTCCTAAATAGAGATGCTTGGTTATTTTTTAACAAAAACAGGAAAATGAAAGAATTGGTTGCATTAAAAGCCCCCCCAAAAAAAAAGAGTTTTCTAAAATTTTCTCTGATCACTAGGGCATTAAAGCATTTTTGGTAATTGCTTTCTAGAAGTGGAACTTTGATTGCCTTAAAGTCTGAATACTCCTTTTTCACATCAACATAAGTTTGTCTTAAGGAAGACTCTGCACAATCTCTATTAATTCACTTCCTTTGCCTAGAAGTTCACCTTGAGGTAGTCTGAGTCAGTTCACAGAACTCTGAACCCATCTCTGTTCCTCTGCGACTTATTACTAGTATGGATTACTAGTATGGAGTATTCTTATGACTCCCTCTTCTTTTATTTTTAGTCCTTATTTTTAGTTGTGTCCAACTCTTCATGACCATATTTTGGGATTTTCTAGACAGAGATACTGGAGTGGTTGCCATCTCCTTTTCCAGGTTACTTTACAGATGAGGAAACTGAGGCAAACAGGGTAACAGACTTGTCCGTTATCACACAATCAGTAAGTATCTGAGGTTAGGTTTGAACTCACAAAGATGAGTCTTCCTGACTTCTGGCTCAGGATGCTATCCACTTCACCACCTAACTCCTCTGTGCCATTTTAATAAGTAAAATGAAGAAATTTTACTCTATGACTAATAACAACAATAATAACTGAATTGTATGCAGTGACAATTCTGCAAAACACTTTACTTTTTTCTTTCATGTTGTTCTTTATAACCACCTCTGAGCCAAGTGAAACTATTGTCACTTATTTTTTAGATGTGGAAACAAACTTAATACGGTTAAGTGACTTGATTATGAATATCATACTAATGAGATTAGGATAGAATTTGGAGCGAGGTCTTCTTCACACCAAGTTTAATTTCTTACTCACTCAGCCAAAGTATATTTTTAAGGTCCTTCCACCTCTGAATCTCTGATTATCTAATACAAATCATTTTCTGTGAAATAACTCTTCCAAAGAGCTCCATATTAGTGGAGATTTTGTTATGTGTTGCAACAATTTCTATTCTTCTTCCTGACACTTTCCTGATACACACTGCCCTTGCATGTTCTTAATGCCATCACAATTAACAACAAAAGGAAAAGAGATAATTTGTTACCATTGATAATAATGATAACAGTAACAATAATAACAGTAACCATCATGATAACATACATATATATATATATATATATATATTTTATATATACATACTGCCTTAAGGTTTGCAAATACTTTATATATGTTAACAAAACTAATTGGTAATTAAACTAGTTAATAATTATAAGAATAATTACTAATGAAACATTATGATTAAACTAGTTAATTGTTTTTTCTAGCCATGGTGCTGAATGAATCTACTTCTCCCCACTCCATTTCTAATCCTTACCATGATATTGGTATGAAAAGGTTCCTGCTAAGCACAGAATTACTGTAGCAATACTATTAAGCTGTCAGATAGCAATTTCCACAACTATTCAGGATCCTCCTTAAAAGACCAACTAAATAAACCATGATTCTTTCCTATATTCAGCACTTTGATTCCTTCCACGTTCCTCATAAGCACCAAAGCAATTCTTGAAGTCTCTGTACAATCTTTCTACACAAAAACCTTTAATAATTCAAGCAGCACCTCAGACAGCTTCCAGAACTCAGAGCTGGCTCTCTTCTAGGATCTCAAGATATCAATGCTTCAAAACCTTGCTTATCCTATTAAACCACTGATTTCCTCTATATCTCTCTTAATTCACAAAATTAGGATCTTCCAAGGATAAAAAAAAATTAAAACAAAGTAAACAAAAACCTCCAAGATCCTCAAAGTTAATTGTTACAAGATTGTAAATCCCCTCCACAATTCCCCATTTTCTGCTGCAGGCATCCAGATTTGAGGAAACTTAACTACTATGAAGGCAACCTATTCCATTTAGGTGTAGTTCTCCTTTTAAGAACTTAACTTTTAAGTTCTACTTTTTAAAGTTCTACTTTTTCCATTAAATTGAAATCCACCTCTGCAATTTCCATTGTTCTGATGTCTACTCCTTGAGAATAGGAGACTAATCATTATTTCACATTTTAGCCTTTCAACCATTTAAAAATTGTTATCATTTCCTATCTAAATCTTCTATATCATGTACCTCCTTCAGTCAATTTTTGGGAAGCAAAATCATCAATCATATACTTGCCATCTTGGCTGTTATCTTTAATCTTTTTTTTTCAATGTTTTCCCTAAAAGTGTAATAATAAAAACTGAATGAAATACCCTAAAAACTACCTTATAATTGCAGAACATAGCAGTGTTCTCCTGTTATCTTGATGAGTTTTTTTTTTTCTGTTTCTCATCCAGTTACAATCTGAAGTTAAAAATATGTAGGATATATTCAAACTGTCCACAAAAGGGACACTATCTACTTCAACTAAAGTTTCCCTATATTTAGCAAGAAAAATCCAGACTAGAAAAAGAATGGACTGAAATTATCAAGGACAAGCCAGAGTCCGTATGGTTTCTCAGTCAATGAGAGATGAGGAACCATATCAAACATCTTTTTATGGTCCAGTTTCTCACAAATGTCATCCATAATAATAGCTGAAATATATAAAGTGATTTAAATTATGAAAACATTTCACATGAATCTCACATCAACAACTTAGTATTATCCTCATTGCTGTGTGTGTGTGTGTGTGTGTGTGTGTGTGTGTGTGTGTGTAATGAGAGAGGAAAGAATGTCTCCTAAGTAGAGATGTTTGGTTATTTTTTTAAAATGACCTGGCACTATGGTCCATGGGATCACAAAGAGCAGGACATAAGTGAAGAACAATCTTTCCCTTACAAAAAATCTTATTTGATATAATTTTTCAAAATTCTAGCTATAACAACAAGAAAATAAATGGAGGGGACAAAATAGAATAAAAAGTAATACAATTATTCCTTTTTCTAGATGGCATACCACACTTTGAGAGCCCTAAAGTCAATTAATATTCATTGAAACAATAGTTCTAGAAAAAAATGTCACGTATAAAATAAAACCATTAGCATTTCTGTACATTACCAACAAAATAGTAAGAAATAGAAGAGAATTTACATTTAAGATAATAGACAAACTATATGAGTACAAATTATAAAAAGCTTCTTTACACAGATACAGACCAAAATAATTTGATAAATAATAATCTGGCAAATGAGGATTATGGACCAGAAAATCATTAAGGCCTCTCTCAATGCTCCCATTTCACCTTCTGTTGTTTCTCTCCCTTTGGGTATTTGATAATTGACATTTCCTCCAGACTCTGGCATTTTAGTCTCCAAGGACCCTCCAAGCTCTGTCATTCCATGTTCTGGGGTGACACCCAGCATGGATGTGTTCTAAGTACCTCTCAACTCTAACTTTGAATTAGGGTTCATCCTAAATCTTAAATTTTATGAACTATTGTTCTTTTAAATTATAATACCTTACATATCAAGGGCCCTTTTCAGACTCTGCCATTTGATATTCTCTGATTCAGTTTTTCCCACAGGTAAACTATTGTTCTCTTGTAACATAGTATTATCTCTTCTCTCTTCCTCTCTTCTCCTCTCCTCTTTTCCTCTTCTCTCTTCTCCTTTCTTCTTTTTTCCTCTCTTTTCAATCTTTTCTTCTGACTTTTCTCTTTTTCTCTCCTCTTCTCACTTCTCTCCTCTCCTTTCTTCTTTCTCTTTTCCTCTCCTCTCCTTTCCTCTCATTACTTCTTTTCACTCCCCTCCTCTCCTCCCTTGACTTTTCTTCTCTCCTTTCTTCTCCTCTAATCTTCTTTCCTCTTTTCTCTTCTCTTCTCCTTTACCACCTTAGCTGTCACAGGGTATTTTCTGAGCAGTTGACTTATTTTTTCTGTGAATTAATCTGACAACTTCATCTTTCAAAACTTCTCCACCAATGACTCTAAGTAAGTCAGAAAGTTTACTTCTTATTCCCAAGCTAATCGAAACACTCTTGATTTTAATGAGGCCTTGGTCCCTCAGAGGTCCCTCTTAGGGTCTCTAGAGAAAGTAAAGAACATTGAAGACTAATTTTACCTCCTTCCCCAATTATTTTCCTCCTTTCCCTCTGACTTAATTGAAATGCTAGCCCCTCTTTACAGAAGGATTCCTTTACAAACGTTACAGGATGAGAAACTAAAGAAAAAGAGGGAGGAAGAACTTGGCCTTGGGGAATCAATCTAGAGGTTCAGGTCCACCTTCATCCACTTCCTTGCCTATGGCAGGCTCTGAGGATGCATCCATGATGCACTGGGGAAGATGGACTAGACATGCTTCAGGGGGAACTGCTGTTGGAGGTGAGTGATCATTCCTTGAAAAGGAATGGAGCTGTGCAAGTGATAAAAGATAATGAAAGAATACTGTTTCATGTTTCTTTTTGCCTCTTTCCATGTCTTTTGGCCTGTGAAATTAGTTATACCATAGAAAGGGTAAGAAGAGAAAGCCTTGGGAGAGAAGTACATGGAGGACACTTCATGTACATGCATGACAGAAAACAGTGAATCAGAGTGAGAGCAATACAATCCTAGAGAGTTCTTATTCATAAAAGAATAAAATATCAGAAGAGGAAGGGAATTGAGAACATTATTAGAAAACAGAACATGGGATATTCATGCATTATGTATCAAAAAAAGTCAGCCAACAGTTACAAATCTACATTCAACTGCTCCCCGCTTTTGGCAAGCACCATATAAGTGACATATCTAGAGAGGTATTGTTAATTCAAGTAAATGAATTGACTACAAAGCATGAAGTGACTGGTTAGCTTCAAATGTGTTCTTTCCCCAAGCATAATTAATTGCTTGATCACATGGAATTAATCAATTCATGACAAACCCATGTAATTCTTTTTGAGGATATTATTTATTGATTTACATTTCTTAGAATGAAAAAGACTAGTATATTCATAAAAGTGTTAAGACATGAGCATTTATTAAGTGATTATTATATACCATTATTAGGTATAAAGCAGTGGTAATGCTTGTGGTAATACAGTAGTATAGGACAGTAGTATTAATACATGTAAATTCAAAAAGAAAGGCAGTCATGTCCTTGAGGACCTTATATTTTAAGGGGAAGGGGGAAGAGAAATATACAAAAAGAATTGTAAAAGGGGTGGAGGAGAGGAGAGGAGAGGAGAGGAGAGAGAGAGAGAGAGAGAGAGAGAGAGAGAGAGAGAGAGAGAGAGAGAGAGAGAGAGAGAGAGAGAGGGAGATATGTCTGGGAAAAAGAAAAATTCTAAACCAAGGAACATTTGGATTGGTTAAAAGAACTGAAGAGTTTGGAGAAGAGATCTGAGGACATATTCATAGTCTTCTAATATCTAAAGGGCTGTCCCATAGAAAACTAATTAGATTAGTTCTGTGTAGCTCCAATGAAAAAAATTAAGGAACTGGTGAAGTGGGAGTACCATTGGGCATAGGGATATAAAAAATACTTGGCTCTGATACCTAACAGTTCTATCACTTTGGATTCCTATATAACCTTCATTTCCTCATCAGTAAAATTAAGGGACTACAAAATAGGGCCTCTATGTTCTATTTCAGCTCTCAAAAGTTTAAAATGAAATCAATTTTGATTTCATGCTAAAGGGAAAAAAAGATATTGGCTGATTTAAAAAAAAACACATAGATGGGCAGCATACTTCCTCATCATGTGGTAAGTTCCCTTAGAGATTTTCAAGATGTTAGATAACCATGTTTCAGTAATGCTTCTAGTATGATCATCCTGCAACAAGTGGAAATTGTTCTAAATTATGTCTGTAGTCACTTCCAATTATGTGAGAAAAAATAAATGGTACAAATGTTTAAAGGGAGAAATTCAAAATTTGTGATTCTATAAATTTATGAAAAAAGCCCCAGATTTGTAGTCAAAGGTCAAAGAAGAGGCAGCTAGCTATCTCAGTGACTAGGTCTGAAGTCAGGGAGAACTGAGTTCAAATGCAACCTCAGCCATTTAATAACTCTGGGAACCTGGGAAAGTCACTTAACCCTTTTTACCTTGGTTTCTTCATCTGTAAAATGAGTGGGGAAGGAAATGGCAAACCACTAATATCTTTGCTAAGAAACCCCAAATGGAGTCAGGAAGAGTAGGACACAACTGAATAAGCTCAACAACAGCAAAGGTCAAAGAACCAGAATTTGAAGCACAGATCTGCTGCTTACTGTGACCTTAGATAAAGTCACTAACATCTCTGAAATGTGGTTCCTCATCTGTAAAAGGAAGGAGATGGGTCAGACAAATCCTCGCTGGCTCTCCACTTTCCAAATATCCTATAATACTTTCTGGTGACATCATCTCCAAAGAAATAGACCAAGGTCAACAACACATACCCCTTACCTGCATAGAATGGCCTCCTTCTTTTGCGCCATATATAAGGTTTCTCTTCATCCAGTAATCTGGATATCCTATAGCTTCTCTAAATCCCTCTTAACATGACAAAGAACAAATTGGAATCAGAAGCCAAATGGTAGGGCCTAATCTTAAATCAGGCTGCTGAGACACATTTCTCCTTTCTTCTATGCTTGTAAACTTATCCGAAGATGATTAAATCATGGAACATAAAATCGGTAATTTTTAAAATCTGTATTTTTTCAGATGATTTGTTTGCCTTTCATCCAGTCTCATATACAGCATCCTTGCTCTTCAAAAGGATCCATATTCGGATCAACTTCAATGACTGCTAGCCAGTCAGTACAAACCAGACAGAGCCCTTTGGTCCTCATGAGGAAGAAACTTATTCACAAGACTCAGTCGGCTGGCCAGTAAGTGACAGATTTTCTTTGCATTGCTTTGTCCCTCTTATGCCTTTGTCTCAGAACCATGCAGCTGTGGCTTCCAAACCCCAAGGTATCCTGAAACATCAATGATGCTTCAGAGTACGCCCATGGATATGGATAGGACTCGCTCTCCCCATTAAAGTAAGATAGTCTACTCTTGGATTTCCTTTAGAGGAAGAATAGTTTTATTATAAGTTCACATTTTTTGTGTATTTTTAAAGTGCTACAAATATATTTTTCTCTCACAGCAAGCCAATGAGGAAAATTTTGTAATTATATTTGTGTCCATTTTACAGATGAGACAAATATTCCTGAAGGAAATGTGGTGACTTGCCCAAGGTCACAAAGTTCCTAAGTAGGAAAGTTATGACTTGAACTTGGGTCTCCTGGCTCTGGATCCAATGTTCTTTCTACATTATAGAATGTTAAATTTAAATGGGACCTTATGATTAACCAATGCAATTCTTTTGCTTTAAAAATGAAAAACATATAGGCAAGAGACTCTGAGTGATTAGACTGATAACCACATAGCTAAGAAATGGGAGGATCTAGAGCCAAATGCTTAAAGCCAAATACAGTGATGGTTTTACAACGCCACTTCCTGCTCATGCTTCCTGTTCTAATCTTGGTTTTGGAGTTAGAATACCTGGATTCCAGGCACAACCTACGTTTTCAAGATCATATTACAATCACCTCATTCAACTCCCTCATTCTACAAATGAGGAAACTAAATCTTCAGAAGTGAAATGCATTAACCCAGAGAACACTGCATTTATTGCAAAGTAAAAGCTTAAATCCAACTCATGACTTCTAATACATATCTCTGTAAAAATCCCTACCTATCTCTTGAATTTCTTGTTCCTTTCAGAAACACACTGCCTCTGAGCAACATGATCTCAATGACTATGTCTGAATTATTAACAGGACTTGAAAATCCTACATATGCATGGAACAATACTAAATATAACCAAATGTCACTAGTCAGCCAGTTTTTATTAAGTTCTTCCTCTTTTCCAGAACCTTTTACTTAGCACTGGGGATACAAAAAAGGAGCGAAATCCTTGTGACAAATTTGACCTGACATTTTCATAGCCCTGTCCATGACTCCTCACTTTGAATGTAAGTGGGTAAAAATAATTCTGGCCCAGAATTAAAATATAATAGCAGATATTTCTATAGATTTTGATTTCCAGTATCTTATTTGACTTTTTAAATGGCCCTACATAGTAATACCTACATAATATATTATGAATGGCATTGTGATTCTGATACTAGAAATAAGGAAATAGGCTTAGAGAGAGTGACTTCATTTAAGATTACCCAACTAATAAACAATGGGACTAAATCTCTAACATAAATTATCTAGCTTTACTTCTAATTCCATTTCTACTTCACTAGAAGTAATCTTGACCTTGAGACAAAGGTCCTAGTTAAGGGGAATTTTTGAAGGTTTTTTCCTATGTATAATTTGTTGATTTATAGTAGAAGACATTACCCTACATGTTTGTGAAGGATATAGAAAGACTAAAAAGGCAACAATAGCTAAAAGTTGAGTCCTTTTGAGGAGGATAGCATTTAAAATTGGCATCCCAGATAATAGCAGCTTTCTAGCTTGGCCCATATAATAATATCTATAAGAGCTCTATTTCAGACTCAACTATATAATAAGGATAGTAACATTTGCATTATGTTTCTGATGATGCTGTTGCAAGGTCAGATAAGATTACTTATACCATAGGATATCAGATGGACTAATGGACAGAATGGACTAATCGAATCCAACCTTGGTCAGAGAAAGAAACTGCCTTGCCCAATTCCAATAGACTTGGGATGCATCCAGAGAGAGTTCAATGGAGACTGAATGTATTTCCATATTTTTGTTTGTTGTTTCTTCAGTTTATTTCTTTTTTCTTTCTTCCTTCCTTGTGTTGTTTTCCCCTTTTAGTCTGTTTTTTTTTTTATTGAACAACATGAAAAACATGGAAATGTGCTTTAAAAGGATTGCACATACTTAAGCTGTATCAAATCACTTGCTGTCTTGGAGAAGAGGTAGAAGAGAGGGAAAAAACTGGAACACAAACTCTTAAATTTAATGTTGAAATCTATTGTTACACATATTTGGAAAAATAAAATGTTATTGAGAAAAATTATGTATTTTTTAAAAAGTAAGTGCCTTACCCAAGATTATAGTGTAAGTGTTAGAACCTCGGTGTACTGATTTTCATGCCAAGAGATCTCCCTTTACTCTCTGATGTTTCTACAATGCACTGAGACAGTAAAAGATTGCCTAAATGGCAATTGCCATGTTTGTTTTTTTATCATGATTTGATCTCCATGAAATTGATCAGCTCAAGGATTAGAGATGGAAGGGACTGAAGAAAGCACCTATTCCAAACTTTTTATTTTACAGATGGACAAACAATGACCCATGGTGGTAAAGTTGCCCAAGGTCACACATTAAATATTTGTTTTCCCCAGATAAAATATAATTTCCTTGAAGGCGGAAACTATTTTACTTCTGTTTTTTATATCTCTTCATTCAGTATAATGCCTGGAAGATAGGAAATATTAAAGAAATGTTTATTGGATGCATTGGTTGATTGATTAAATCAATATGAAGGATTTAAAAATTGATTATCTGGCACCATAGCCAATTTTCTTTGTTATACCACACAGCTTTCCATACTCTTAAGGGAATGTCTATTTGTATCATAGAGGTCACTATGAACTCTTCACCAACATATTCTTGGAATACATCATCTGATAGATCTCTAGACATAAGACACAGAGAAATAAGAGCTAATGCTACATTGTTAAATCTACTTAGGTAAATTCAGAGAAGATGATCCCCAGGAGACTGGCTATCAGGTAATGATTATTTTAGTTCATAATAACTCACAAATACAGTCTACTATGGTGTGCTGGGAGTTCATGTATCATAGAGACACAGGACATAGAATATCACACTTGAAATCAGGAAATCTAAAGTTCAAGAACTATTTTGGTCTGTCAATCAATTTCTTAACCTCAGTTTTCCCATCTAAAATTAAGGGCAATAATTATTGCCTATCTTTCACATTGTTTGAAGGATAAAATGAGATATGTAAAACATTTTTCAAACTTCAAAGTACTATTTAAATGAAAACTATTATGATAATATGGATTATGGAAATTTCTCATTAAATGGTTGAAGCAGATATTGCAAGTGTTCTGTTATTTAAAATTCAAAATGTCAGGGCCACTTTGTGATTTAATGCTTCTCCCCTTTTGGTGATATAGATAATGAAGTAAGACTATGGATGGAAAAAATGACACATCTGTGACCTATTTCATCTTGGTTGGGCTCTCAGAGTACCCCAGAGCCCAAGTCATCTTCTTCTGCCTGCTTCTAGTATCCTATCTTATGACTTTGCTGGGGAACAGCCTCATTCTCCTCTTGATATATTATGATTCCCGCCTACACACTCCTATGTATTTCTTTATCAGCAACCTATCCTTCCTGGACATCTGTTATACTTCATCTAGTCTCCCTCAGGTACTAATCAATTGCTTGGTCAGCATCCCTGTCATCTCTCTGGGCCAGTGCTTGGCCCAGATGTGTGCTGGTCTCTACTTGGGGGTTGCAGAATGTCTCCTGCTGGCTGTCATGGCCTATGACCGTTGCATCGCCATTGGTGACCCTTTACATTACCCAGTGAGAATGAGCCCCCAGCTCTGTGCCCAGCTTGCAATTGTGTCCTGGGTATCATCCTTCCTACTCACTGTAATCCCAACACTGACCACCCCATTGGAGTTCTGTGGCCACAACCTCATCAACCATTTCTCCTGTGAGCTTTTGGCTGTCATTAAGCTTGCCTGTAATGATTTGCATTTGAATGAATTGTTTATGATGGCCAGCAGTACTCTGACTCTCCTAGCCCCTTTTGTCTTCATCCTTGCCTCCTATGGCCGTATCCTGAGAGCCGTGCTAAAGATACGCTCGGCTGAAGGTCGAAAAAAGGCATTTTCTACCTGCAGTTCCCACCTCACGGTGGTAATTGTCTTTTATGGTACCGCCATCTCCATGTACATGATGCCACAGGACAAGACCAGCCGGGATTGAGATAAGATCATTTCTATATTGTATGGTGTCCTTCCACCAATGTTCAACCCCCTCATCTATAGCCTCAGGAACAAGGATGTCAAGGGAGCTTTGAGGAAACTAATGGGAGAGAAAAATGACTCTTAAAAAGAGATGTTGGACTAGAGAGAATGGGAATAAATGGAGTCTTCCTTAAAATGATAAACAGCATTTAACTAAAACCACCAGCAAGTGTTATATATAATGGGGAGAAGCTAGAAGCATTCCCTAAGATCAGAGTGAAACAAGGTTGCTCATTATCACCACTATTATTTGATATCGTACTAGAAATGTTGGCTTTAGTGATATGAAAAGAAAAAGAGAGTGAAGAAATCAGAGTCAGCAATGAGGAAATAAAACTATCTCTAATGATAATGGTGGTATATTTAGGGAATGCTAGAGAACCAACTAAAAATACTACTTGAAATAATCAACAACTTTCACAAAATTTCAAGATAAAAAATGAACCCACATAAATCATCATTTCTTTATATTACCAACAAAGCCCATCAGCAAGAGATAGAGAAATTCCACTTAAAATAACTGTAGATAATGTAAAATATTTGGGAGGCCACCTGCCAAGACCAACCCAGGAACTACATGAACACAATTACAAAACACTTTTCACACAATAAAGTCAGATCTAAACAAATAGAAAAATATCAACTGCTCATGTGTAGACAAGCTAATATAACAAAAATAACAATTCTACCTGCATTATACTACTTATTCAGTGTTATGCTGATCAAATTGTCAAAATTTTTATAGAGCTAGAAAAAAAATAACAAAATTCATCTGAAAAAAAAACAACATCAAGAATATTAAGGGAATGAATGAAAAAGATGCAAAAGATAGTGGCCTAGAAATATCAGACTTAAAACTCTATTATAAAGCATCAGTCATCAAAACCACCTGGTACTGGCTGAGAAACAAATCAGTAAATCAGTAAGATAGGTTAAATACATAAGACACAATAATCAATGCCTATGGTGATATACTGTTTGAACCCAAAGACTGCGGCTTCTGGGACAAGAACTTGCTATTTAACAAAAATTGTTGGGAACCCTGGAAAATGGTATGGCAGAAAGTAGACATAGATCAACATCTCACACCCCATAAGATAAGTTCAAGTGGGTATCTTTTTTAGGCATAAAGAGTGATAGATAACATAAGCTATTTAGGAGAACAAGTTTACCTGTCAGATCTTTGGAGAAAGGAATTTGTAACCAAACAAAAACTAGAAAAATATTATAAAATGAAAAATGAATAATTTTGATTACATTAAATTAAAAAAAGGTTTGCACAAACAAAAACAATGCAGCCAAAATTAAAAGGGAAGCGGAAACCTGGGAAATAATCTTTACAAACAGTGTTTCTGATAAAGGCTTCATTTCTAAAATATATAGAGAACTGAATCAAATTTACAAGAATACAAGTCATTCCCCAGTTGATAAATGGTCAAAGGATATGAACAATTTTCAGATGAAGAAATTGAAGTTATCTATAGTCATATAAAAAATGCTCTAAATCACTATTATTAGAGATGCATAGTAAAACAACTCTGAGGTACCACCTTAAACCTATCAGATTGGCTAAAAATGACAGGAAAAAAATTATGATGTAGGAAGTGATATGGGAAAACTGGGATACTGATGCATTGTCGATGGAGTTGTGAACTGATCCAACCATTCAGGAGAGTAATTTGAAACTATGCCCATAAGGCTATAAAACTGTGCATACTCTTTGATCCAGAAATACCACTGTCATGTCTATATCCCAAAGAGATCATAAAAGATGGAAAAGGGCCCACTTGTGCAAAAATGTTTGTAGTAGCTAGCTCTTTTTATGGTGACAAAGAATTAGAAAAGGAGTGGATGCCCATCAGCTGGGGAATGGCTAAATAAGCTATGATATATGAATGTAATGGAATACTATTGTTCTATAAGAAATTATGGGGGGGGCAGCTAGGTGGCGCAGTGGATAGAGCACCAGCCCTGAAGTCAGGAGGACCTGAGTTCAAATCTGCTCTCAGACACTTACCATTCCCTAGCTGTGTGTGACCCTGGGCAAGTCACTTAACCTCAATTGCCTCAGCAAAAAGCAAAAAAAAAAATTATGAATAGGCTGATTTTAGAAAAATCTGAAAAGATTTACATGAACTGATAAGTGAAGCAAATAGAACCAGAAAAACATTGTACACAGCAATAATAAGATTGGGTGATAATCAACTATAATAGACTTGGCTCTTTTTTAGCAATTCAGTAATCTGAGGCAATTCTGGTAAACTTTGTATGGAAAATGCCATTCACATCCAGAGAGAGAACTATGGAGATTGAATGCATACCAAGAGAGACATACAATCAATAGCTAATCAATACACATTTAAGTGCCTATCATCTGCATGGTCCTAAGTACTAGAAATACAAAAAAAAAAAATAATAGTAAAGGTTAAGACAGCCCCTGATCTCAAAGAACTGAATGAAGAATGGGAATTATGGAGATTGAAGCATGCTATTTTCACTTTTCTCGTGCTTTTTTTTCTCTTGGTTTTCCCTTTTTGTTATGATTTTTCTCTCCCAAATATGGAAAAAAAATGAATGTACATGTGTAACCTAAAAAAAGAAGAGATATTTGTTACATTTTGACAGCATAAGGGGAAATAAAAGGAGTGGTTCTTAAAATTTCAACAACAGAAAAAAATATGAACACCATTTTTCTACAAATTTATCCAATAATTAGGGTTGTATATGATCAAATAGGATTGCAGAGTTGCTATTTCAGAGCAGTAGTTTAGGCTGTCACAGAAAGTCTGTATCCTCTCCTCAGACAATAGGCTGATACCTCAGCCATCTGGACCGTGCCAAATATTCAAGACATACAAGTGCCAAGGATGAAGGAAAAACACAAACATAACACTCACCTTTCCTCAACCTTTCAGTGGATTAGTATACCAGGAGAGTCATACACTCAATAACTAGTCAATACAAATTTAAGTGCCTACTATTTGTGGGGTCCTAAGTACCAGAAATACAAAAATGATAAGACAGCCCCTTAAAGAACTCACAATCTAATGGGGAAGCAAAATATGAGGTGATGAAAACCATACACTTTGATAGTGGCAGTGTCAAAAGAAAATAGGAAATATAAAATGTATGTGAGATAGATAGGTCTTGCAACAGATTGGAAAAAGAGACAGAATGAGTGAGGAGTTAAAGATTATAAATCTGGGTAAGTGAAAAGATCAATACCTTTGTCAGTAATAGAGAAGTTATTAAATATAGAAGGTTTGGGGAGAAAGACAATACTTTGGATAGGTTGAATTTAAGGTGGCTATATAGCATCCAGTTCAACATCTCTAGTAGGTAGTTCAAGATGCAAGATGAAAGGTCAGCAGATACGTTAAATCTGTATAACATAATTTGACAATCATCAGCATAAAGATGAAAACTGAATGCCTGATAGTTGATCAAATAAATTCAAATAATACAGAGGGAGAAAGGAAAAAGGCCCCTGGCAGAGTCATGAAGGACATCCACACTTAGTGGATATGATATGGATGAAGATCCAGTAAAGGAAATTGAGGAAGAACAGTCATATAAGTCATGTATATAGGAAGAAATCCAGGAAATATTGCCACAAAACCCTAGATAGGAGAGGGTGATTGATAATGTCAAAGACCATAGTTAGGTCAAGAATGATGAGGATTGGGGCAGCTGGGTGGCGCAGTGGATAGAACACCAGCCCTGAAGATAGGAGGACCTGAGTTCAAATCTGGTCTCAGACACTTAACATTCCCTAGCTGTGTGACCCTAAGTAAGTCACTTAACCTCAACTGCCTCAGCAACAAGCAAAAAAAAAAAGTGATGAGGATTAAAAGAAGGTCATTAGATTTGGCAATTGAGACTGTTAATAACTTTGGAAAAATACTGTTTGGTTGAATTATACATTCAGAAGCTAGAATGTAAAGAATTAAGAAAAGAGTGACAAGAAAGGAAGTAGAGACATTTAAATGGCCTTCCTTCTCCTTGTTTGTTCTGGAAAGGTAGGAAACATTTTCAAGAGGAAGGAGACATGGGCTTGTTTGCAGGCCACCAGACAAGAAAAGATTGGAGATAAATCAGAGAACTGGGGATGGTAGAGAAGGCAATTTGTTGAAGAAGAATGAAATGGGATATAAAGAAGTCAATCATAATGAGAATAAAGTCTGTCTCTTCATGTGAGACAAGGGTAAAGAAGGAGATAGTACTTATGAAGGAACCCATTCTGAGTATCCCCTTTAACAATTCCCTTCTTATACATAACCCAAAAGTAGCTAGATGCAATGGAAATGAAACTAGATTGGAATCAGGACTTACTCCTGTTTCTGTCACTAACTACCTGTATGTATTTGGGCTAGTCATGAAAACTCTCTGGGTCTTACTTTCCCAATGTCTAATATCATGGACTGTATTATACTACCTCTTATGCTTTCTCATTTTATTCCTTACAGCAACACTGTAAAGTACACACAACAGGTATTTTGATATTTTGTTTTTCGAGGCATCTTGCATCAGTGATATAGAATTTTCCAAAATTCAATGCTTTGGTCACCTTTATGCAATATGGTATCCCTGTATTTCTGTGAAGAAGCACTATGCAAAAATACTTAGACAATAAAGTCAGCACTGGACAGTTCTCCACTCTCAAGAGAATCATTTAGGAACTACTCTTTCTAGATCTCTCCACTGCTCAGAATCTTCTCAAAATCTGATTTTTCCCCCAAGTTTTTTTCATGGCACACAAAATCATGGATTTTAGAAGTCTTCTAAGTGGACATCTACCAGAGCACAAATCCTGTTTGACCAGTGTAGCATAGTGGAAAATACTAAGCTTGGAGTAAGGTACACAAGATTTGAAATCTTGCAGACACTAATTATGGGGCAGCTCATCAGTTAACTCTGTTTGTTCATCAGTAAAATGAGTGAATTGGACTCAATAACCTATAAAGCTTCTTTCAGTTCCAAATATTCTAAAATATATGCTGCTATGATTTTATGATTACAGCCTTTAATCCAAGAATGGGGAGAAAATACTCCTTGCTTAGAACTCTTAAGCCTTTCAGAATAATTCTTATATTAGGAGGTTGTCCAGCATATTGAGAATATAGAAAAAGGAATATATAAATGGGTGTCAAGAAGTCAAGATTCCATTATTAGACAATTCCAGTTCTAACATTCCCCGTTCTAAGAATCTTCTGAGCTGTGACATTCTCTGATCTCAGCACTTTACCAAATCTGATATTCAGTATTCTGTGACTGATTAGAGTAAAAATATTAATGTTCTTGTGTGATGTGCTCCTTCTCTCTTCCACCTCAGCTGTCACCAGATATTTTCCCAGCAGCTGAATCACTGTTTTCTGAATGAATCCAAAAAATTCATATGAATGAATCCATATATCTTCACAAACTTCTTCTCTGATGATCACAAATGAGTGTGAAAGTTAACTCCAGATTCCCAAGTCACATTCAGCACTTTGGAATTTAATGAGCACTTGATCCCTTAGGAGACCCCTACTATGCCTCCTGGAGGATGTAAAAAGGAGAAATGAAGGCTCATTTTATCTCTTGCCTCAGTTATGTTTCTATTTTTTAATTTGGCTCAATCCAAATGCCAGCCATTCTATACAAGTGGGTTCCCTAAAATAGTGGATTCCCAGAAATTAGAAAGTAGAGGCTGGAGACAAAAAAAGGCAGAGCTTTGAAGACTTTGAGGTTTGATCTAGAGCCCCATCTTCAAAAAACTTATTTACCTTTCAAAAACTGAACCTACTGATTCTTGAGATCTCCTAAAACCACCTATGATGCATCCAGGGGAGATAAGTTGTACAACCTTGAAGGAAAAACATTGTTTTAAGTATGTCTTCATGGAGACTTGACTGATTGAATAAAGCTGTGGAAAGCAAGAGAATATGAAGATCAATCTCTTCCTTCCTCTTGAGCCCTTCACCTTGTGCAAGTGGGTATGTCACAGATAGAGAATAAGCTGGAGAGGGAAGTGGGAAATAAATAGATAGATAGGTAGATAGATAGATAGATAGATAGATAGATAGATAGATAGATAGATAAGAAAGAGGGAGTATATATGAATCAAACTGAGAGATATAACTATTTGGGGTGGGAAGAAAAGCAACTCTTTTCATAAAAACATCAAATACAAATGGTTAAATGGGTTTAGAAATATTTTAAAAATTAGAACCCAGAAAGATGGGGTCAAATTGCTTTTGAATATAGAATGTTAGAGCGTGGTGGAGAAACACTAAACTAGAATCCCATCATTTTATAGAAATGAAAACTGAAAGCCAAAGAGTTTAAGGTAACACTGAAAGGATTTCTCAGAGAAGAGATGCTATCAAAAGTGGAATGGACCTGAAAGTTAAAGATACAGATCACCACTCAAAGAATGATTATCCCAATCTCTTCCACTCAAAGAAACTAAAATATGAACTCAAAGAGACAGAAGAGATAAAGTGACCCCAGAGCCAGGAACTGATCCAAATGGAAATCACGTCTGATCATATATATTGTTTCATCACATCCTCACAAGAGCACTATGAGGTAGGTACTTCAAGTATTATTATTATCCAGCTTTATAAAGAAGACTGATTTCTTTTGATCGTGCATCTACAAAGAGTCAGAGACAAGATTAGAACACACATTTTCCTACAACCAAGTCTGGTATTCTAGCATATTAACACTACACTGCCTTTCAGAGGTAATCTCAATGAGGCTATAGGACCATACCCCAGTTAATTTTACTTTTTGATCAGCCTAAAATTTCCAGGTTCAGTAGTCTGAGGACCCAAGTTGGTGGACTGAGGACAATTATTGAATAGACTGGCCAGTTTAGTCCAATAGGATTATCACAGGTTCTATTCTCACCTCTCCCCTAAGGATCATTTGTCTAATTGAATCTGATTAATTGCTTTATAATAAATATATAAAATTGTTTGGTGAACATGATCCCTTTTCCTACACATAATATGTACATGGAGAAGGTGTAGTACACTGAAAGAAGGTCACTAAGAAGATGAAACTTGAAACCAGCATATTTGTGATGGCAAAAGAAGCCGCTTAGCTCTGGGACTTTGGTAAGTAGTCAGCCTTCTTTACACTTCAGTTTCCCTTAAGTTTCCTTCTAGATCTCAAGAACTACACACTTTTGAATAGATCTGTTATAGTAAAAGAAATATTGGCTCAATTGAAAAATGGACTCTCAAGCAATCTGAATTAAAGAGCAGGTTACCTCACAAGGTAGTGAATCCCCCAAGATGAGAGTTTTCCAAAAAGATGCTGGATTAGTATGTTCCAAAAATGATACAGGCATGAAAAATAATTGATAGATGGAAATTTGGAATATATGATCTCTAATATTCTTTCCAAATATGTGAGATAAATTAAATCTTTCTCTTTTTAAAATTTTTCAATTTATGTTTCTCTAACCTTCTAGAATAGGGTATGGTACACTGGAAAGGGGCCTGGCTTTGTAATAAATAGAATTTGATTTGAAGCCTCCATCTTCCACTTACCTATGTGATCCTAGAAAAATCATTTCATAATATTGGGCCTCAGTCTTTCTAAATAAAAGGAGATAGATGATATCATGCATAAGATCTTTTCTATTTATGTCTATTATCCTCTAATCTTTGATGCTTTTATCTCCTGGATAAAAGAGCAAGAACAATAGTCTTCATCCCCTGGTCTTCCTGAAACATCTTCCCTTCTCTTTTTCATCTGTGAAACTCCCAACTACCCTGAAATCTCTCTAATAGACTGTGATACCTTCTTCATACTGCTAATAACATAGGGGTCAGTGCAGCAAAGAATTCATCTAATGAATCAAATAGCATGGTTTTATTATGAGCCAGGCTCCCTAGTCAGATGTCTCCCATCTTGTCCTTCAGGTGGAGGGATCATAAGGATTGCACAGAGCAAAGTTTCTAAATGTCTCCTTTTGAAATGATTTTTTTTGTTTTTTCAGTGGTCTGATAGAACAGCTTCTCTATCCAAAAATATGCATATTCCAAATGATGGAGTCAGTTTATTGACTGCTAAGCAAAGAGATGAAATCCAAGCAATGGCTTTTGGTTCTCATCAAATGACAACCTAACTATCAACTAACTGGTAAATCTTTGCATCTTCCTTTGCATCTATTTTCTATGTCAATGACTTTATATAAGCACCAGTCCGTTGCAAACCCTCAAATCTTCAATTTGTTTAAGCAACTATAATGACTTCATATGATATTCAAGGTAGAGACAACCATTGGCCTCTTGGGAATGGCCCCAAAGCTGAGGACTTACATCACTTAGCCAATAAATTAGAGTATCTAAATAAACTAATGTATTTTAAAGTCAAATCCATTGGCCATTAAATGGCTATACTCCTCACACTGCTTTCAGACCTGGTTTGTTGTAAAAGTACCTGTGTTTCCATCTTATTTGATTTCACAGAATTGGAGACTACAAGATCATAGACAAAAAATGGAAGGGTCCTGATTGGTCAGTTAGTTCAATCACCTTATTGATAAATAAAGAGCTGAGGATAGAAATTTCTCTAAAATTCTATATAATTTTTAAGCTATAATCCAAATTAAATGGCTTCTAGTCCATTGAACTTTCTGAAATCCACATGTTTCTCATTAATTCCAATTCTTTTCAGAATCAAATGTACTCTGAGTAATACCATATTGCGTAATATCTTCAAGTCAACAAGATCTTTAAAACCCTGTAACAGTTCCTAGAGAAAAACCATATTTGATGCAGCCAAATTTCAGTACTAATAAAAAGTAGAGACAAGTTTTCTCACCCACCAGATGGCCCTCTTCATGATTCCTCTCTGGGACTAGGGGAGTTTGAGTCAACTTTTTGTTGTTCAGTCACGTCTAAATCTTTGTAACCCCATGGACTTACCCAGGGGTATTTTTTGGGGAAAGATACTGGAGAAGTTTGAGATTTCCTTCTCCAGATCATTTTACACTTGAGGAAACTGAGGCAAACCGAGGTTTAAGGGACTTGCTCAGGGTCACATGGCTAAGAACTTTCTCAATCTGAATTCAAACTCAGGTCTTCCTTAGTCTAGGTCCAATGTTCTATCCACTGAGTCACCAACTGCCTTAGTGAAATTCAGATATTATTTAAGTAATAAGAGTATCAGAACTAAAAGAATGGTTGATTTAAACTCCAGACAAGAGAGTGAAAGTGCTTTAGCCAAGCCCAGACCACAAGTCAGCGAGAGCCCAGGGATGAAGTCTTCTGGCTTAGAGTCCAGTGCCCTTCCCACAATGCCTTGATGTGATGGGTTCATCAGAGATAAGGATATATAACCCAACCTCTTTATTCTGTTGTAAATAAAAAAAAACTGAGGCTACTGAGAGTGGCAGAGTGGTTGCCACTTGTCCAAGGTCACACAATCAGCCAATCTTGTCTCACCTGGATTGAATAATAAGGAAGTGTTTCATTGCTTTTTTTATGCCTCAGCACCTAGCAGACCTGGTACATAGTAGGCACTTAAAAATGATCATTGAAGTGAGGTGGTTCAGGCTAGTTCCAATGATCTTGTGATGAAGAGGGCCATCTGCATCCAGAGAGGACTGTGGGAATTGAGTGTGGTTCACGACACAGTATTTTTCATTTTGTTGTTTGCTGGCAATTTTTTTCTTTCTCATTTTTACTTTCCTAATCTGATTTTTCTTGTGCAGCATAATTATAGAAACATGTATAGAATAACTGCACATGTTTAACATATATTAAATTACTTGCCATCTAGGGGAGGAGGAGAGGGGAAGGGAGGGAGAAAAAAAATTGAAACACAAGATTTGGCAAGAGTAAATGTTGAAAATTATCCAGGCATATATTCTGAAAATTAAAAACTTTAATTAAAAAAACCCAAATAAACAATTATTCTGCTAAAAAAATGATCATTGAAGGACAACTAGGTGGTGCAATGGATAGATCACCAGCCCTGAAGTCAGGAGGACCTGAGTTCAAATCTGATCTCAGACACTTAACACTTCCTAGCTGTGTGACCCTGGGCAAGTCACTTAACACACGTTGCCTCAGCAAAAAATAAATAAATGACAAATGATCATTGATTAACATGTTTAATTTTCAAAGGTCCAATTTGAAAACAAGTTCTCTACCCCATGGAACCAGGGATATTTCTGTTACATTGTGATGCATCACTTAATCATACAAGAAGACCTCATCATTTCAAAGGGGTTACCATGAATCACTGACCATGGTGTCCTTGTCATACATGGTCTGGAAGGGTCTACCAACATAAAGCGCTTCCAAGCGGAGATCCAAAATGGAGTAGGGATCTGTTATCTCAGGACCAGCTTTGCTAAGAGCAGAGAGGTTCTTACCAGAAAGTGATTAATTGATTTGCCCATTTCAACCAGTGAAAACTTAAGACACAGAAGACTTCTTAAAATCAGACTTATTTGGTACTAGAGTATTCAAATGAAAGACCTTTGAAAACAGGTCCATGATGAAAAAATAAGATGCTGGTCATGAACAGGTTATCACTCATCGGGTTTCTCTGGCTTTGGTGATGCAGATAGAGAAGGAAAGCTATGGATGGAGGAAATGGCACAGCTGTGACCTATTTCATTTTGATCGGGCTCTCAGAGTACCCCAGGGCTCAGATCCTCCTCTTCTGCCTGCTCCTGGTGTCCTACCTGGTCACCTTGCTGGGGAATGCCCTCATTCTCTGCTTGATCCACTCCGATTCCCGGCTCCACACCCCCATGTACTTCTTCCTCAGCAATCTGTCCTTCCTGGACATCTGCTACACCTCTGCCAGTGTGCCTCAGATGATCATTAACTGCTTGGTCAGGATCCCCATCATCTCCCTGGGCCAGTGCTTGGCCCAGATGTGTGCTGGTCTCTACCTGGGAGTCGTGGAGTGTCTCCTGCTGGCTGTCATGGCCTATGACCGCTGCGTCGCCATTGGTGACCCTTTACGCTACCCAGTGAGGATGAGCCCCCAGCTCTGTGCCCAGCTGGCAGGAGCATCCTGGCTCTCGGCCTTTCTCCTCACTGTGGTCCCAACCCTGGCCACACCGCTAGAGTTCTGTGGCCGGCACATCATCAACCACTTCTCCTGTGAGCTCTTGGCTGTCATCAAAATTGCATGCAATGACTTGAGATACAATGAATATTTTATGGTGGCCTCCAGCTTCCTGACCCTGCTAGTTCCTTTTGTCTTCATCCTTGGCTCCTATGGGCGCATCCTGAGGGCTGTGCTAAAGATGAACTCAACTAAGGGCAGAAAGAAGGCCTTCTCCACCTGTAGCTCCCACCTCATGGTGGTTGTCATCTTCTATGGGACGGCCATCTCCATGTACATGATGCCCCAGGACAAGACCAGCAGGGACCGGGACAAAATAATCTCCATGCTGTATGGGGTTGTGACACCCATGCTCAACCCCCTTATCTACAGCCTCCGGAACAAGGATGTGAAGGGGGCCTTTCAGAAATTGTGTGGAGAGAAGAATGTCTCCTAAGAAGAGATCCTGAAGCCCAAAGGTGAGGGGCTGACTATTGATCAAATACTGAAACAGAAAGGGAGGTTTTTTCCAGTTTTACACTCATGCCTCCAAGCTCCAAAGATGGTCTCTGGAATTTTCAAAAACACTGTGATATAAATGAGATAGAATCATCAACAGTTGCAATCTAAGAGATGTAGTCTTAAACTTGTTTTGTTGTTGTTTTTTTGTTTTTTTCTGAGGCAATTGGGGTTAAGTGACTTGCCCAGGGTCACACAGCTAGGAAGTATTAAGTGTCTGAGGCCAGATTTGAACTCAGGTCCTCCTGACATTAAGGCTGATGTGCTATCCACTGCACCACCTAACTGCCCCATAGTCTTAGATTTGTAAGAAAGGATTTGTCATTACATGTACTTAAAAGGCTAACTCTCAAGACTGTCACAGAGTTTCCCAAACATCATCACAGAACCCAAGTCCCTAGGAGAAAGAAAAAATCATATATTAAATATATATCCTCCAGCTTCCTTCCCTTAAACAGCACATCAGAAGAAGCATACAGAGGCATTTCCCATAATACAGTATCTAGTGCCCTCATCCTTAACAATTTGATTCCTAAAACTGGTGTCCAGAACTCAACACACACTAGGGTGCGTCATTTGAAAATTGTAAGAGGTAGAAGGACTCTACCTACTTTAGATAATATACTTCCATTCCAGGTCTATTTTGAACTAGAAAAATAAGAAGGATCATACATCTTCTGATTACATGATCGAGTCATTCACTTCGATAAGATCTTCCTGTAAAAAAAGAGATATATGGAAGTGCCCAAGGAATGGACTAGAATTTTCCCTATATGATTTTATTTTTCCAAATATATGCAAAGATAGTTTAACATTCTCCTTTGCAAAATCCTCTGTTCCAAATTTTTCTCCCTCCCACCTCCATAGCAAGTAATCCTATATAGATAAAATGGGCAATTCTTCTAAATGTGGATGGACTTGAATTTTCAAGGTCAAACACAGAGTATCTTTGTTACAGGTGTACTATACATGGTCACTAAGAAAAAGGGACTAAAGCCTCCCATCCATCTTCCAATATCCAGCTCAATTATCCCCCAATCCATGAAGGTGAAGGTATTCCCCAACCATTCCAGCTTAATGATCTCTCCCTTCTCTCTCAATATGTGCATCTACTCATATACAGTTTTCTCTTTTATGTGTGAAATGTCTGACTAATAATTCTCCAAACTCCTAGAAAGTAAGAATCATGTTTTCTCTTCTTTTAATCCCATTCTACTCCTTTACCTCCCAACCAAGTTCTTAATAAAGAATATTAAAAACTAGATGCAATTGCTCCTTCCAAAAAGCCTTGAGTATCTGCCCTTTGTTACACTGTTTAAATCATCTCTTTCAATAGTGAAAAATAATGTATAAAGCTGCATTTATCACCTCAATTATGAACTGCAGATAGAAATAATAAATAAGAACCATAGTAAAAGAGAAAGTAGAAGAGAAGAAATCAGAGGAAACATAATAGAAAGCACCAGGCTTAGATTGGGAAAATAAGGTTTAGATTCCAGCTCTAGGGGGTTGCATTAGCAGAAACTTCATGTTTCTCATCCTCCAATTAATTTGGTGACCTCACACAAATCACTTCATGTCTATGGGCTTCCATTTTCTCACTGACAAAATGGGAGTAATAAATCAGATTATTTCTAAGGTGTTTTTTTTTTCACGTTAGCATCTAAGAGCTGAGAATTTCCCCTCATGTTGTATAAGAAAATGACCAATTTGGAGACATAGGAGCATCCCCAGAATCAGATAGCTGTGACTCTTGAAAGGACCTTTTCACACTTGTTCAACTAAAAAGGGAGGTCCTCTAACACATCTGTGAATTACAAAAAATCAATAAAGTATCATTTTAAAGCGACAATTTCCAACAAGTGGTCATCAAATCTTTTTTTATTATAATTATTGTTGTTGTTTGTCCTTTGTTCTTGAAGAAGACCTTGACTTCCAGGAGGTGAGATCACGACATGCAAATAAGTTGGATTTAAGTAAGGTGGGGCTAGGCAAAATCACCTGCCTCACTTCTCCCTCTGTGCTGTCTGAGACCAGTGGTAAAATATAGATCAGGGTGACTGGGATAGAGTAGGAGTCATCGGCCTTTTTAAGCTATCTTTAACAGATCTCTCAGTTTGACTGAGGCAACACCCATTCAAGGATTAAGACTAGATAAGAATTGAGGCAAAAAAAAAAATCAGTCCAGCACACTGCCTTGGTCACTCTCACATCCTATCTGTCTCTTCTCCTTAATATCATATTAGTCTATTAAATGTCAATGTTTGTTGTGAATGCATTCACCACACCTTAAACTCAGATCACTCTGGCTCTCACTAATTGGACAACAATAGTCCCAGGCCAAGCCCCGATTGGTCTTTGTTTCAACCCTAATTGACTCAGTAAATGGAAATAGGAAATGTTTGCTTTGGCCAGAAATCCTAAAGGCATTCCCTTCCAGAATATTTTAATAGGTAAAAGAGACCATTCTTTTTTATTATACTGTTATGAAAATGCTTGTTTTAGTCCATAAATTATAAATAAAATGTAAAAAAGAAACATAGAAGGACTGTTGTGTGTGGAGCACTCCACTTTTGTTTTGTCTTTGCAAGGCAGCTGGGATTAGGTGATTTGCCTAGTGTCACATATCTAATAAGTGTTAAGTGTCTGAGGATGAATTTGAACTCAGAGCCTCCTGACTCCTAGACCAGGGCTCTAACCATTGCACCATCTAGCTGCTTCTGCCTACTCTACTCTTAATCAGCACAAATTAGGTGTTTTCGATTTTGTTGTTGTTTTAAACCTTAAACCTAATCTAGCTTTCTGCAATTTCTTCGCATGTTCCTAGTTCTACTTTCTGGGGCCAAGTAGACCAGAGTAAGTATCTGAGGATGGATTTGAATTTAGGACTTTCTGACTTCCAGCCCAGTACTCTAACCATTACATCACTTGGCTGCCTTCTGTCAAGATCTTTTCCACAGTATTCCTAATATGGAGACAGTCATTATATACTTGTTTACTCTTTTATTTCTTTAGCCACTAGTCAAACCCTTTCCAATCTGTCCCTATATTATGTATTTTTTTTCCATTTCCTTCCACTGCTACCCCCATTTCTCCCCTCAACCACATAAGGTTTCTTCTTCTATTTTTTTCTAATAACATCCTAAAAATCTTTAGCTTGCCTTTTTTCAAAATTTCAGATTCATTCTCCCTCTCTCACCAAACCTATATATTCTTTATAAAAACATTATTGCGAACTATATATGAACAAAGTTGGGAGTTGGGGAAGATGATGTGTGGAAGACGGGATATAGAAAAGTCCAGATATACACAAATATACCAGAAAGTTCTCAAAATATAACAGATAAAAAAAGAGAGAGAATCAACTGAATCCACCCATCTAATTCAGGGTCACACAGAAGGGCTCCTGGAATACTACTGAAACTTAAATGAAAGAATTTTTAAAATGTGGAAGGAAGAAAAGGAGAAAGCAAAGAATGTGTTGTGTGGATTAGATATTCAGTAATGCCCTTCTGACTTCTGATCCAAGTTTTTCTAGAGCCTGTACTTCCCAATCTACCATTTGAAAAGATTGACATCATTCTGTGTCAGTGATGACACAGAAGAAAATAAAACTCTGCCTTCTCCAGAAAGCCTTTTTTGATTCCCCATTCATTTTAGTGCTTTGTTGATTATTTTCTGTTTAGCCTATACAACACTTGTTTATACACAATTGCTCCATGTTGCCTTTCCTTTAATTAATTAAAATTTAATGATTGTAAACTTCATGAGAATAGAGATTTTCTTTTGTCTTCATTTGTAACTTAATAGTACAGTATCTGGCTCAGAGTAGGACCTTAATAAATACTTATTGACTGACTGACATTATTACTTGGTGTGGTCTCTATTTTTCCCAATTTAGCTGTCCCACTTATTTTAATCGCTTATTTTCTGAGTTAATTCAATTACTACATATTCACATTTTTTTCCACTCAGGACAGTCAGAAAGTTTATTCCTGATTCCCAAGTCACTCTCAGAACTTTTAATTTTAATGAGCACTTGGTCCCTCTGAGGTCCCTCCCTCAGCCCTTAGAGACAAATGAGGAAGAGAAAAGAAAACCAATTTTATCTCCTTCCCCAATTATCCTCTGACTTTCACTTTGATTCAATCCAAAAACCAATCCTACATTATTACAAAGACAGTCCTGTGTGATAACAAAGAAGAGAATATAGAGGGATAGAGAGAAGCTTCAGGAATCCATCTAGAGAATCTAGCAAATTTTTTAATTTCACAGACAGTCCCACTGATTCCTGAAATGTCCCAGCAGCCCTAATTATGCACCTGAAGGAGATATATTGCTCATCTTTGGAAAAGTCTTCATTTTCTTTTTTTTTCTTTTTTTTT
>JAJPUD010002295.1:315545-334499 GCA_023553655.1 Myrmecobius fasciatus | reverse complement strand
AAAGTTCCCTGGAAATACTAAGAAGTTAAGTGATTTGCCCACAGTCATACATTCAGTATTAGAGATAGGAATTAAACTAAGATGTTCCCAACCCAAAGATCAGTTCCCAACTCAAAGGTAAGGTCCCAAAGCACTAGGCCATGCTGTCTCACTTAACAACCTTAAAAAAAAAAAAAAAAAAAAAAAAAAAAGGAACATTGCAAATAATTGATCTTGAGAAGTTGATGAATTTAATACTGTTTTGATGTTTAGTAAAGAGTGAATCTAAGATTATAAGGGCCTCGTCTTTGTGGAAAGCCATGGAAAGCCAAAAGTTTAGATACAATAAAATGAAACATTAACTCGTGGTTTTCCCAAGTTCTTCAACCAGTTTGATATCTTGGTTCTGAAAGCTACAACTTGAGCTCCTATCTTTCATTTTAGAGTTTTTACCAGCTTTTGAACCAAATAAGACTAAAAAATAAATCTAGTCTTGAGAATAACTGCAAAATGCCCTTGATATTCAGAAAATAAACATGGATTTATAAGAAGAAAAACCTGGTTTCAAGTCTACTTTTTAGCCATGCAAGCCTACTTATGTTATAAAAAATTCTGGGATCAACATTTGTGACAGCACTTAACATACATTTCTAATTTCAAGGACTGAATCTAAATTTTACTTTTTGCCTCAGCACAATTAGCCTTCCAAAATAATTAGATATTAAGTTAATGTTTCCTTTAAGGAGTTTATAATTTAATGGGAAGAGGTAGAAGAATAGATATGCAAATATTAAGGGAGAGAGGGATGAATGCAAAGGGATGGCCCAGGCAGTGTGGATGGTATGAAAAATCTGAAGGAGAGATGGCTTTCATGAACAGGGTAGAGAGGGCAGGTTGAGGGGGGAGGTCAGAGTTGTTAGGAAATTCTACTTAACTTATCTCTGCCTCAGTTTCCTTATCATAAAATGGGGTTAATAATAGCATCTATCTACTAGAGTTGTGATGACAAAATGAAATAATATTTGTAAAGTGCTTTGTAAATAATATTTGTAAAGTGCTATAGAAATGCTAATTATGATAATAAAGAACAGTAACATAAAACTAGAAAGGTTAAAAAAAAAAGTATCTGATTACAAAGGGCCCTAAAATGCCAGTATCATTTTAATATTTTACTCAGATTTTAATGATTTTAGTCATCTAGTCATTTTTAATTGTAATACCCAAGAATGAGTCACTGAAGCTTGGTAGAAGAGTGATTATCATAAGTACACTATAAGTAGACTAGCAGGAGTACTCAGGCAAATACTATAAAGGGTAGATTAGACTGAAAAGGAATTACCAAAAACAACACAAGCAGTTAAGAAGCTATTACAACAGTGCAGATTTAAAATTAAAAAAAAAAAAAAGAAAAAAAAAGAGCCTGAATAAGAGTGTTGCAGTGGAGTTCCTTGTAAGGAAAGATCTGAGATATTATAAAGGTGGAATTAACAGAATTTAGAAACTAATTGGATATTGAGGTTACAAAAATAGACTGCAAGACTACATGCCTAAATGACTAAGATGACTGTCAGGCATCATCAAACAGAAAGTTAGAGACAGGAATAGGTTCTCTTTTGTTTTCTTTACTTTTTTTTTTTTTTTTTTTTTGAGGGGGGCGATGGGGTGTGGTATAAGGTAATGATGATTCAGTTCCAGACTTGATTAGTTTGAGGTGTCATTAAAACAAATGGACAGTGAGCACTTGAAGATATCAAACAGGAGATCTAGAAAGAGGCTGGGGAGTACAAATATAAAACTTTGAGAATAGTCTGCACAGAAGTGATTACTGAAAGCATGAAAATGAGTAAGATCACTGAAGGAAAAAATACAGAAAGAGGAAAGAATCAAGGTTAGACTTCTGGGAAATATTCATGTTTAAGGAATGGAATGTTGGTGAGCCAGCAGAAACAAAAGAAAAATAGTAAGAGAAGTAGGAGAACTAAGAAAGCACAGTACTTCAAAAGCCCAAAGAAAAGATGGTGAAACAGTATTAAATGATGCAGAGATAGATAAGGATAGAAGAGGTCATTAGGAGCCTTAATAAAGATATTTTAATATAGTACTAAGGATGGAAGCCAGATCACAAGATGACAAGTGAAGTAGTAGCAAGGAAATAAAGGTAGTATATGTGGTTTATTCCTCCTAAAAATCTGATAGTGAAGAAGAAGATAGTTTGAGGGTGTAGCAGAGTCAAGGAAAGGTTTTCTTAAGGATAGAAAACTTAAATTAAGAGGCAGGATAAAATAATGTTGAGTCAACTTCAAAGCAGAGAAAATCTTGGATCAAGACCTACCTCTGACACATACTGCTGTGTGACCTGGGAGCACTTAAACTCTTAGTACATTAGTGAAAGCTGAAGAGAAGGTATCAGTTTTTATCTGTAGAATTTCCTCATTCAGGAGTTCCCAATACTAAGGAAATCACAGATTTAGGCCTTTTTTTTAACAGACCAAACTAGGCTAGGCATATTTGTAGGCTGAGGGAAGAAGCAGCCAACAGAGAAACATGAGAGAGAGAGGAGCAGAGAAGAGGCAGGAAAGGAAGGGAGAAAGGAAGTGAAGAGAGAGAAGGAAGAGGTAGAAATCTAGTAAGGGGAGAAAAAAGGGGGGAAGGGCGACAGGGAGGGAGAGAAAGAGAGGAAAAGGGGAGAGAAGAGGAAAAAGGAAAGGGAGAATGTTTGATGGAGCAAGGTCACAAAAGAGACCATAACAGTATATTTGGGGTACATCTTCAGCAAGAAGAAGAATCACCACTTCCTCTGACACCAAATTAGAGTACTGAGTAGTTAGGATGAATAGACAAGAACTCAGATTTCAAATCCAATGACAGCAATATTCTCAGTAAAGTCAGAGGGACTGTAACATCATCTGCTGAGAGTAAAGAAGAGAGTATATATCTGGGACTAAAAAGTCATTGCTGCACATAATTAATATAAGAGTATAAATTAAAATGAGTTAAAGGATTGCAATGCAGCAGAGCAAGGGCTAGATTGATAATAAACAGCATAACTTGTGGTAAACATCATTTTGATGATATTCTTAGCTTACAGTAGATCAAAAACATGAGAAGGAAGGATACATGGAAGAAGCTACTGATTAGGATGGCAGAGAGTCAGAGGATTTTGAGAGACAATGGTGGATAAAGTATTTAGAAGAATGAAAAGGAATAAGCATTTATATATAGCACCCACCATGTGCAAAATACTGTGCTTATAATAAGCACTTCAAAAATGTTCTCATTAGATTACTAAATTGGCAGACTAGAAGGATCAAAACCAGTAGGAATGAAACAAAGTCAGGATAGGGTTGATAGCCTAGAAGATACAGGAAATTCAAAGACCAAAGGTCATAATGGGGGTCAAGAATAGGTGTGAGAATAATTAAGAGAAAAGGGATGCTTAGAAAGACAAAAGGACTATGGTCAAAGAGAAGAATCCCAAATTTTAGGACGGAGAAGCTGAGTACTTTCAACTGACATTGGGAGTGGAAGTATGCCCACTCAAGTTAGTGGCTGATGTAGAGCTGAAGTAGAAATTAAAGGAGTTAAAAATTTCAAGAAAGTGTGAAAACAACATAGTCAACATGCACAGTCTCAGGATGATGGCAGGGAAGATGAGATGATGGCATGAGCATAAGAGGAAACTGGTCAATGAAAATGACAAAGAGAGAGGGCAGTTATAGTAAGCTGGAATAAACTTCAAAAGAGATGATGTTAAATGACAACAGTAAAGCAAAAGTACAGAACTGATAATGAGGGAACTCCTATGTCCTCTGAAATAAGAAGGGGGGAAATAGCCAGCATTAAAAAAGCCAGCCAAAAACCGTGGCTCAGGGGAAAACCAGATTTCAGGTAGTGAAAGGAGAGAAGTTGAGAGATATGTTGACAATTTAAGAGTGGAGGAAGGAAAAGAGAGTATAAGGATGCAGCATAACCAGAAACTAGCATCACACCATGTGCCCTGCCTAATCCTTATCAAAATTTTAACAGAGGGAAGCAGAAGAGGAGAGAGAAAAGGAAGAACTGAGTGGCATTGACTAAGCTTTGAGTGAATGAGTGGCAGTTACTAAGCTTTGAATAACTATATCAAGTTTTACAGTCAATAGTTGGGTCACTACTAAGAACTGGTGGCAGTTACTAAGCTTTGAATGACTATGTCAAGTTTTACAGTCAATAATTGGTCACTATTAGCTTCTTGGGGACTCTTGCTCAAAAAACATACATACTAAAGAATTGTCTTTTAACCTATCAGCAATTCGTGTACTGATGACATAGGATTCACTTGTGCAACAAGAATTTACTGTCCCTACTGCATACATAACAGTAAAAGATACTACACTGTTTTACTCCAGCTCAAATTAACATTACTTCTTCTGACTTTAAATTTCTCTGGCACTTAAATGCACTACTCAGTTGGGTTCTTAATATCTTACATTGTTAACTAGTTGTTTTATGTATTTACTTATATGGCTTACTTAAGGAGAGAGAACATATCTTCTATAGTACTTTTTTAGGCACAAGATAAAGACAGATGGACAACAATATGTCTTAAACTGAATAGAAAAGGGGCATACAGAAAGAAATATAATCATAATATCATAGACACAGTACCTATCATAATAACAGCATGCACTCAGAAAAAATCACTAAGTCTAATTAAGTAAAAGCAATGAATGATGTCTCTAAACAGAGTTATGGACTCTATTTTAAATAATACTATAGCCTAAGTCTATTGAGGATTGGTAGAATTATGTTCACTCTTCACACTACGGTCCTCTTTGATATATGTATGTCATAATAAGAGTAATCAAGTTTCTAAAGATCTAAAGAATGACCAGAATACAGAGCTGGATACTACAGAAAAAAAAAATCACTACAATTTAAAAATGAAACAGAACAACCACTAAAAATGTATACCTTACCTCAAAGACAGAGATATTATTCTTTCTGTAAATCTCATTAGCAGGAGGGTGGAACCAACCACATTTCTTCATGTGCTGTTGTAGAATAGTTCTACTTTTCATATACTTTAGACAAAATTCACAAAGGTACAACTTAGGCAGCCTGTAAATAAAGATGAAAAGATGGGGCTTTTGATTGATCTGGGCCACACTAAATAATAATAACAAGCACTACCACCTTATTTTTTACAGGGTCTTTTAAAGCTTTCAAAAGCTTACCCCCACCCCACATTGATTATCTCATCTGAGCTTCATAACTACCTTCATAAAGCAAGGACCAGTATGTATCATCATCCCCATTTGAAAGATAAGGAAACTAAAGCCAAGAAAAATTAAATGGCTTGGCTACAGTCACATACAGCTAATTAATTAGTGGCAGAAGCAGGATTAGAACCCAAGTTTCTTAGTTCTGTGCTCTTTCTACCAGACCATGCTGAATATACAACCTATTATCTAACAATAGAAAGGAATAGGTTAGAGCCAGCATGGCACATTGGAAAAAGGACTAGACTTGGGAGTCAGAAGACCTGGGTTTGAGTCCAAGGTCTGACAGTAAGCAGTTCTTTAACCTCAGGCAAGTCACTTAACCTTTCTGAAACTCAGTTCCCTCCTCTTGAAAACGTGGGAGTTGAATTAAATGATTCTTCAATTGTGTTTCAGTTTGGTTCTATGATGAAAGGGTAAAAATATTTCATTTACATACTCCTAGCTATCATATGATATTTACACAACTTTTTCTGGTTTAGGAATTTTTAAAATGTTCCTCACCATGTTTTACAGATAAAAGGATCCCAGAATTTATGTAGCTGAGAGGGACTTTAAAGAATCATTTAGTCTACTCCTCTAATTTTAAAGATGAGTAAACTGAGGCACAAAGAATGACTTGCCTAAGGCCACACTACCAGTTATCAACAAAGCCAGGACCAGAACCCAGTTTTTCTGACTAAGCCAAGGCCAAAAAAATATATCACCTGGTAGCCAACATTCTGGTAATAAGGCTCTCCAAACTTAGTCTGGTCTTCTGATGACAGATGTGCCATCCATTGTCAGACCCATAACCAAAGTCCTTTCAGGGCTTGAACTCCAGTGGCATGGCTTTTGAGAACTTGGTGTGTCACCTTCATACAAGATGAAACACTGGAATAAGGCTTTAATGGAGTATAAAAAAAGAATAGACTCCACATATTTTGAATACAGAGTTAGTTTTTATTCTATCCTGAACTCTAAAACTCAGGGTTCATCATTTCTTTTCAAAAAAATAAAATATAATCAATTACTCATTCTAAATTAAATTTATGAAATCATAATATAACAAGCTGATACATAATATAATAAAGATAAAATAGCATACAGCAAAAGTTTTGGATTTTAACTGCTAGCTCAAATAACACCATCTAAGAAAAAAAGGATCTGGTTACATATATTAGTAGTATGAAAATAATAGTAAAAACAATAGGGACAGGGACCGGGCTTCTGATTTCACTAGCATAGGAAAATGCTGAACGAGGAACTCTATTTACATAGGTTAACACTTTCTCTGCAATTTTATATACTAAAAGAGTAAGTGGCCTACAGCATAAGAGGTAAGTGACTTGTCCAGGGTCAGAGAGCCAGGACTTGAACCCAGATCTTGCTAGTAGTAAAGATGATGTAAAAATGTTAAGCATATTCAATAAAAACTGTAAATAAACTTCAAGTAGCACATTAGAAAAAGTTTTTGATTTAAAGAATGTGCTCATGTAGACGATATCTGTTTTTTAAATGTTAGGTTTTTCTAAGGTTTTTATACTTTCTTTGTTCCCAATATTAATGAATATTCTTTAAAATAATAAAATCATATCTTGTTACAAAAACATTAATTTATAGTGACCTTTTAGATATTTGTTTTTAAAAAAATATTCCTGGTCCAGTCTAGCCTCTTACTATCTTAAGTGATTGCTACTATTATCATTCTGCTTTATTATTACCATCAATTACTGTTGAATGCCTTTTGCATCTTTAAATCTATCTTCATTAAATTTACATCCAATTGTCTAAGAAATTCAATATTAAAATCTCTAAACTGGCAATATTATTATATTACATTTCTTTTTCTGTGATGTTTGAGTTGTAATCTATTTTTTTTTAAACCAGGCATTCATTTCAAATATGAAAAGTTGCTATCATTTGGCATTTCTGAGTAAATAGAACATATGTTTTCTAAGTATCCCTCATTTTAGGCAAGTTAATATAGTTTCTAATATTTGTACAAATCTTATCAAAACAAAGCTTTAAAAAAAGACTTTTAATTAACATTGGTAAAACTATGAAGCAGATGCCAAGTTTTTTTTAAGCTACTTTATTTCCTTGTATGCTACCTCAAAATTCACTGCTTACCCTCTCAGTATGAGCTTAGAAAGATAAATAACTTATCTCTTCCTCACTACAAACTTTTCTAACCTAGCTGCTTAAAGAAATCATCCATAAATCTAGGCTTTTAAAGTGGTCTAGTAGTTCTATTAATTGACTGAAAAGTATCTTATAACTGCCAGTGAGCCTTGCTCGAGTTCAAAATAAGTTTCTCTCAATAGGAAGGGTGAAACTTACAAAGGATATAATATCCTCATGATAACTATCAAAATGGATGAAACATACCTTTTATTTTTCCACTCTATCTCAATTCACTAACAGTGAAACCTCAATGTACAATTTTAACTCATCTAACCTTGTTGAAGGCTCAGAAATAATTCTCAAGAGGTGATTTTACTTCTTCAGTATAAAATGTGAAAGCAAATGTTTCTCTCTACATGATTATTAGAAACTTCCAAAAAAAAAAAATTGGTTACTGCACTGTTTGTGAAGGGAATAAAAATAAGTTAATCAAATAAGCTGTCTAAATTTTAATAGCAACTCATTATTTCATTCTAACTACAAAGTCACTAATAATAATACTGACTTCCTAAAATATGTGAGAGATTTTTTTTTAAAACCTTCAGTGACAACCCAATCCAAAAATCAATTTGTTATTACTGGTCCACAAAATTTTTACTACCTAAAGTATTTGGTTCTTAAAATTTATAAACTTAAAACAAAAGAAAAAAAACCCTATAAAACACTCTCTCTTTCTTTTTCCTTTTATTCCTTTCTCTCTCAATGGTAGCTTCCATGAGCTACCACAACAAAACTTCAAAAAGCAGCACAGTTCATGGTAAAAAATTTGGATATATTATTGGTCTACGGTATAATTTGGGTTGGAAAATATTGCATTTAAGTTCAGGACCTCTTTGCAGTTCCTGGGTCACATATATGCTTACTATAACAAATACTTTTTTGATAGTTGTAAATTATTATTAAGTTACTGAACTAACCTGTATAAATTGAAAACACATAAGCTAGTACATATCCAAATGATGCAAAATCCCTAACACCAACTGAAAGAAAAGCAAAAAGATAAAGACAGAGAGAGGAAAAAAGACTATTATAAAATCTTGTTCTTCTCCCTTGAAAGATTACTAGCCTCTGGTCTAACCAAACTAAAAGATTTTCTATTATGTATAAAAGGAAAGATAGTACTATCTATATCACCTTATTTATTTCTATCCTATCAGGTCCCATATTACACATTTTTTTTTTTTTAAATAACCAATTCCAATAGAATAACCAGTTCTAGGAATGGAAACTGTTGCTCTAAAGAGAAATGTCTTATAAGCTTCAAATACAAAGATTTCTTCTGGTATTAGCACATAAAACTCCAGTAGTAGTAGTAGTTCTTGTTGTTCATAGAAATACCATCATATAAAAACATTACGTAACATGTAGTACTAAAACTTCTGTTTCTGAAAGGCCATTTCCCAATAGCTGCTATAAGTTGTGCACAGCAAGAATTAAGTTTGAATATTTCTAGGTCTGTAGAGAAATGCTAAGTGTCATTCTTAAAGGTAAGTAGATTACTCGAGCATTTTGCTGAACTCTTGGGATATGGTGTCCTGAGAAGTCCTATGTAATATGTGATATACCCTTAGTTTGACCACTATGATGAATACCTATCCTGGGAAACAAGCATGAGCTTGCAGCTTTTAAGGACTATGGAAGCAATGCTTCTCTTGATTCTAAAGTAGCTAATGAAATGCTTCTCAAGAAGGATTCTCATCCTAATACCCAAAGCAAGCACATGGAATAGTAATGATCTGCGCTATTAACTGAACTCCCATCCAGGAGAACTAATGAATTGATAGACATTTCCACTTGAATTTCACCTAAGGATCTCAAACTCACCACGTCCAAAATGGAGCTTATTATCTTTGCTTCAAAACTTCTCCCTTCCTTATTTCTCCTGAAGGCACTTAAATCCTGCACCTCAATCCTTTCCTTCCCTTCATTTCCCATCTTCAAATAGTTGGCCAACTCTTATCAATTTCATCTCTGTAACATTCTTTACATATTCTACCTTTTCTACATTCCCAAAGCTACCATTCTAATTCACACCATAATCATTTCTCACTAATACTATTGCAATAGCATCCTAACTAGACTCCAGACTTTCAAGTCCTCTCCAATGTATTCTTCCAGTGTGTAGCCAAATTGATATTCCTAAGGTACAAGACTGATCACATCACTCCCTTGTTCAAGAATTTTCAGTAGTTGCCTCGGCCTCTAGAATAAAATGCACACTCCTGCTTAGCAAGTAAAGCCCTTTAATCTGGCAAGTACAACCCACCTTTCTAGAATTATTGCATATTATTCCCCTTCATGTAATTGCTGTTCCAGTCAAAATTATCTTAAACTTGAAATTCCAATGACAGCTGCTATGCCTTTTTAAACAGGCTGTCTATTCTCCCTTGGATGTACCCTCACCTCCATTTCTCAGAATCCTTAACATCCTTCAAGATATAGCTCATGCATCTCCTCCTGTAGAAAGTCTTTCTAGATTCCCCTAATTGCTAGCACTCTCTCCTTAAAATTATTATTTACTTATCTTCTTACCAATTTGTATAATCTACTATAATATTAGCTAACAAAGCTTAATGGTAATATAAATATAAAATAACAAGGAATATAAAAAATGTTAAGAGCATCACAGGAAGATGAGTTAGGAATTATCTAGCATAATCCATTTATTTTACAGATGTGGAAACTAAGGCTAATGGCTCAAAAACATTGTGATTTGGGGTCAAATAACTAATTACTGGCAGATTTGGAACCCAAATCCAGGTCATTGGTCTCTAAGTTTAGTGTTCTTTCTTCTATACCAAGCTGTCTATAACATTCATTTCTTCTAGAAAATAGATTGTATAAGCAACATGACATGGCAGGAAACACACATTCTAATAGTGGTTATTTCACTAATTATTTTAGCTGTTCCAGAGTAGAGAAAAAAATAACCATACTCCTTTGAGAGTGAGACATGGGATTGCTTGTTGAAACACATAAGTTTAATTTAATATAGGTTCCCTGAAATGTAACCACTCTTTCCAACAGTAATTACTCTATGAATTTTTTAAAGATTCCAATTCCTCTAATTTTTTGCACATTATTGGGACTAGATTTTGTTTTAAAAGGCAAATAAATTTTAAAATTTTAAAAAGTTAACATCAAGGCTGAAGAACAAGAAGAAAGATGATTGAGGCCTACTGAAATATGGGAGGCGCTTTTATGCCATGAAAATAATATTGGACTGGGAGTTAAAAGGCCTGAATTCAAATCCTGACTCTTCTATTTACTAAATGGTTTGATTTTGGGCAAACTACAACTCTCTCTAGACTATATGACCTCTGAAAGCACTTTCTAACTCTGAACCTAATGAATGGAAAAGAATCACTAAACAGAGACTTTTTCTCAATCCTCATTCTCTCATTTCCTTGAAGCCTTTGACACTGCTGGTCATGCTCTCCTTCTTGAGACTCCCTTCTTTCCTGGTTTCCCCATCTCACTGCTCTTCTTCTGTGACCTCTTCCACATCACATCCAGAGGCTCTGTCCCAAGACCTCTTCCCTTCTCCTTCTATATTACTTCATTTCTGGAACTCATTCCCTCTCATGGATTTAATTACCTGTATTCTCAAACTTCCCTATCCCAACCTAACTTCTCTACTGACCTCCAAACTCACATCTCCACCTGAATTTCAAACACCTCAAAATGGACGTCAAATAGACATCTTAGTTTAAGATGTCCAAAACAGAACTCATTATCTTTTCCCCTAATCCTCCTCTGCTCCTCATCTTCTCTATTAGAGCAAAAAGCAACATCACACCTCCCAGTGTCTCACTACTCCACAACCTAGGAATCATCCTCCACTCCTCACTATCTCTCACCTTCCATAACCAATTTGTTGCCAACGCCTGTCCATTTAAACTTTGCAACATCTCTCAATTATGTCCCCTTCTCTTTTCTGATACTGCCCCCATCCTGGTTTCAGACCCTTATCAACTTCTACCTGGACACGCTGATAGCTCAATGGGAGGTCTTTCTGCCTCAAGTCTCTCCACATTCCAATCCATTCTCTACTCAGTCATCAAAGTGATTTTCCTCAAGTGTAAATCCTACTCCATTACTCCCCTATTCAATAAGCTTTAGTGGTTATTTATCACCTCCCAGATCAAACATAAAATTCTTTGTTCAATGACCTTAATAACCTGACCCCATCCAATCTTTTCAGTCTTCTTACATCTTACTAACATATATACTCTTTGATCTAGTGACAGTGGCCTCCTGGCCCACCACCAAGACATTCCATCTCTCAATTCAGCATCTTCACAGGCTGTTCTCATGCTTGGGATGATCTCTCTCCTCACCTCTACCCACTGGCTTCCTTTAATTCATCTTCTAGAAAGCCTTTCCCAATCTCTTATGATCCCAATGCCTTCCTTCCCTTAATTATTACCTATTTATCCTATATACAGATTGTTTGTACCTATTTGTTTACCTGATGTCTCCTCCATTTGACTATATGCTACTTGAGGACAGGAAATGCCCTTGGTCTTTTTGTATCACCAGCACTTAACATAGTGCCCAACACACAGTAGCTTCTTGATAAATGTTTACTGGCTGACATGATTACTGACTGATATGAATGGTTTCTAAATTTTAAAGGAGGAGTAAGCAAATTAGGGCCCAAAGACCAAATATGATTTAGTCCATAGATCACTTTTAAACAAAATAAAAATGTAAAAATGTAAAAAACATCCGTAGCTTAAAAGCTGTACAAAAGCAGATAGCAGGGCACATATTTAGTCTGTTGGCCACAGTTTACTAATCTGTTTTACTATAAAGAAGTCAGAGAAAAATTCCAAAATCTTAATTAAATAGGCATTACTAGAATTAATGGAATAAAAACTGAAGTAGATAAGTTGCTGCATTCTAAGTTATTTTATTTTGAGGTCTTTAGGTTTCATATAACAGAGAAAAGGATAAGAATTGTTGTCTGAGGGGGAATCAGACTGAGGTTTAAGCTAGAAAGGTAGGACAGAACTATATTACAGAAGAGCTTGAATACCAGGCTTAGATGTGTGAACTTTATCAGTAGACAACTGAGATACATTAAAAGACTGAACAGAATAATGAAGTGATTAGGTCCATACAGAAAAATAATTATTCTGGCATGAGTACAAAAACACTAATATTGGCTGAGAATAGAAGCACAAAGACAAGTTATAAGTCTACTTCAATAATTCAGATGGGTAGCAATTAGGGTTTATATTAGGTGCTAGTAGAAACAGAAAGGAGACTGGTGCCAGAGATATAGCTTCAGATTCAAAAGAACATGAAAGAATGTGAAAGGGGAAAAAAAGAAAAGAGTCAAAGATCATGTCCACAATTAAACATAGGAAATTTAACAAATGGTGGTCTACTGAGAGAAAGAATGAATTCAGAAGGAATAAGAAGTTTTGAAGTAAAGATAAAGGGCTGATTTTTAATAAGCTGAGTTTGTGACACCAATAGAACATATAAGTAGATTTTTTTCTATATTCAATTTAATAAGCACTTATCAATTACCCACTATGTGCCAAATACTATACTAGGCACTGTAGAAAATGAAAGATATCGTTTGGAAGTTTTCTATTCAATAGTAACCAGGTGTGCAATGGATAGGAGTTGAAATCAGGAAGACTTGAGACCAAATTCTGTTTCAGAAACTTATTAGTTTAGTGACATTACAAAACTACTTAACCTTTCTCAGCCTCAGTTTTCTCATCTGCAAAATGAGGATAATAATAGAAGCTATTTCTCAGGATTACTGTAAGAATCAAAAGAACTAATTTGTGTACAGTGCTCTGAAAACTTAAAAGCGCAATATAAATGCTAATTCTTAAGAAACAATGTACCAGGAAGGCAGAATCTGTTTTATTTTTGTCTTTGTATCTCCACTGCCTAGCACAATTTCTGAAACACATTCAGAATAAACATTTACTGAACAAACAAACAAATGGATAAATGAATGAGATAGAAATCTGAGAGTCACCTCAATTAAGACAGTAATTAAAATCATGAGAGAAAATGTAATTGCCAAGGGAGAAACCTAAGGAGAGAATATTATAGAATATCCACTATAATTTTTAAAAAGGGAAGGGGAAGATAGGAGGATTGGGGGGAGAGGCAGGTAGCTCAGAGAAGAATCATCAAAGAAGCAAGGAAAAGAAAAAAATTAGACAGGGAAGAAATACAAGGAGAGTACAGTGTGTCAAAAACTAAAAGAGGTGACACTACAAACCAAGAGTGGGTTAATAACATCAAATGATGTGCTGTGACCACCACTCCCCTCTCTCTTTTAATTTTTTCCCAGGCTATCATCTGGCACTAGACTCCTTTCCCTACCTTGACCACCCCATGATAAACCAGTTCAATTCTACATTATCCTCTCATGAGTCCTCTGTCTTCTTTTCCTACTGATAATCTTTCCCTGCCAAGTTCAAGTCTTGAATTACTCCCACCCATGCTGTCTTGGCTCTTAAACACATGCTGATGAATAAAGCTAGAAAAACTAAAACAAAAATACACAACTCTGCTGATGCATTCATTACACATTTATGCTATATAAATTCAACTAGGTACTCACTGCAGCAAGGCAATCCTTTCACAATCCACTATCTATTCACCACAGTTGCTTTTCCAAACCTCCTATAGCTTCCTTTCCTCTTTGCTTCTCAGTTGAGAAACCTCTCATATTTTGCTAAAAAACACTAAAGCCATTCATTAAAAGGTCCCTCTTCTCCCTTCTTCATTTTGTATCACTCAGAGATGGCTTCTGCCATTCTTCTCTCCTTCACTTGTCTCATATTAAGAGGTAACCCCTCTCCTTGCACAAGTGATCCCATTCCACCTTGTCTTCACCAACAAATTACCTTCTCTATCATCTCTACATTCTTATTAATCTTCAAATTCTCCCTGTGTTTGCTGGCTCCTTGCTGCCAATGGACATACTCATGTTTCCCATCCTCAAAAACCTCTCATTTGATCCATCTATCCCTTAGTTAACACCCCATTTCTTTCATCCATTTCATGACTAGACTCCTTGAAAAGTCTCTATGATGGGTGTCTCAAAACTTTTTCCTCTCATTTTCATCTTAATTTTCTACAGTCCTGGCTTTCAACAGTATCATTCCACTGAAACTGATCTTTCCAAATAATTTCTTAATTCCTAACCTAATGGCCTTTTTTTCGATCCCTATCTTTCTTGAGTTAACATATATAATGTACTTGGAAAATCTTAAAATGCTATTATCAATTTCAACATTTTAGCATTCTTTGACATTGTAGATTAGCCTCTTTTTGAAACTTCCTGGGTTTTCAATTTGCTCTTCTTTGCACAATACATTTCCACCAGCTGTACTCCCATTCCTAGCATCTTCTTCATCCTCATCTATACCTTCCAGCTTGTCTCAGTCAAGATGTCCACTTCTGCAAAAAGCCTTTTCTGGATCTCTTTAACACTAGTTCTTTTGTTCTGAGTTTATTCTGTACATATCTTACTTATACAGTTATTTGCATATGATCTCTGCCATTTAACTGTGAACCCCTTAAAAGCAGTGTTTTTTAAAATTTTTTAAAATTTTTGCCTTTTTTGTGTTGTAGTGATTAGCACAGTGTCCACAGTGTTATTTGTCCCTCATTCTTAAAGAGGACTAATAACATTAGGAAGATGATGTCTTGACTTGCAATTGAACTGGATTTAAGTGAGGCAGTTCTGTGCAAAGTCATCAGCCTCATTCTCTCCTCTGAAGCCATGTGGGTCCAGTGGCAAGATACAGATCAGGATGACTGAGGATGGCCCAGATGAGTCACTTCATAAATCTGTGTTCGCTTGATAAGAACTGGGAAAAAGCTATTTGGACTTTGTGGTACAGGGAATTACTTAATAATCTTTGAGAGGGCACTTTCAGCATAGTGATGGGAGGTGAGCAGGAAAAAATACAAGAAGAAAAAATGAAAACGTAAAGTCATAATCATAGATGACTTTTTAAGAAGTCTGGTATTAAAGGAGAGATAAAAGATGATTTGGTAACTGATTTGGCTTGAAGAGTAAAAACTATTCTAGAATTAGAAAGACCTAACTAAATTTGTAAATAGATAAGAAAAAGTTAAGGAAAGTGGTAAGACAGAAGAAGTTTAACATAGAAAGAAGATGATTTCAGAAACAGGATCTAATTTGTTGTAGAACAGAAATAAGATTATATAACTAAAGTAAGTATGAAAGAGCTGAACTCAGGTTAGGTGAAGGCTTCCAAAAAATTTTTTTTTCAAATTATATTTTATCTAGGAACTCAAAGCACTTTCCAAATAATAACTCATCAAGCTTCACAACAGCCTACTGAAAGGTGGTTAATAAAGCAAAGAAACTGAAGCATTAACAGTTTATATAGTGTAATAAAAAGTCAGTAATTCTGCTACTTCAGATTTATTCCCCAAACTAACTCCATTTTCCATTGCCCCAAATCTCTACTCTAAAGTTTAACGTAGGTCTAATAATTGTACAAATTAATTTTCAGTAAATGGAAAATGGGAATGGAACAAGAAAGAAGCTAGAAACCCCAAATAGCTATCTGGAAACCCAATTTATTCAAGTATAAGGTACAGTTTCTAAACCAATGTCTTTCCTTTTTCAAAACAGATTATCAATTTCCAAGAAACAAATTCAATTACAAAATTTAAGCTGGTTAAAATTTCACATTTCAACATAAAGTCATATCTGAATCAATCTTTCCATTTATCTATAGCTAATTACAAATTAATACATTTCTAAATTACCTAGCTTTAATGATGAAGAAAGGAACTATATAAAGTTTTCCCAATTTGTTTTATTTATGAAGTTTCAAATATTAAAAAAGTTTTTATACTGTTCATACAAAATTACTTAAAATCAAACCTAATAAAGATTAAAAAAAAAAAGTAACTGAATCTTAATGTTACCACAAGGACCCCCTGAGCTCTCAGTTTCCTGAACTGTAGACAACAATTTCAAGTATATTACTGCATGGAGAGTACTATACTACAGAATAGGAAAGAAAATTTTTATCATACAGTCCCTGCCCTCTTGGAAGTTTTAGTAGTCTAGGCAGGGGAAAGGGAGTGGGAGAAAGAGACATGATACCAAATTAACTATAATACAAATTACATAATAAATATAAGAGAGGGTTTTAAAACAAAGTATCATATGAAATGTGAGAAAGTCTCACCGACAGGAATATTAAGGAAGACCTCTTAGAGGAGTTAGTATATGAGTTGGGATTAAGAGAATAGGTAGGAATTTAACAGAAGAGGAAAATTTTCCATGCATAGGAATAAGTATGAAATTTTAATGAGTGAAAAAAGACACTGAGGGGATGAGAAAATAGTATGTGTTTCAGGGGAAGAGAATGTCCAATTTGGCTACAGTATAGAATGTGTGAGGAAGAATACTATAGGAAATAAAACTAGAATGGTGCTCGATTATGATGGGTTTGAATGCTTGGCAAAGAAGTCTGAACTCTATAGAAACTAGGAAATACTAAAGATTTCTGAAGAATGATATAGGCAATAGCTATATCATAACTATGTATAAGAAAATTTATTTTGGCAGCAATATATAGAATAGTTTTGAGCAGAGGGGGAAGAGGGAGATGACATGGTCTATAAGGAGTCTAACAGTAATAATTCAGGTAAAGAATAATAAAGGTCTAACACAAGCCCTACAGAGAACAGAGGATTGATACAAGAGTATGTGAGGATGTGAAGTCTACTTCCAAATTTTATATTCTATCATTATGAAAATAAGACTTAAAAGTGTCTCATAACGTACCTTGAGTATTCTTGTGGATATGGGGAGGAGTACCAGGTATGAATTTCATATTTTCCAAACTCAATGACAGAGGGACAGCGGACTTGTGGATCAGGGGGACCAGTCACTCCAACTTTCTGTGCAGCAAAGAAACACATTACAGAAATTAGCCAAATTAAGAACACTGAGACCAGTGTGAAAGAAAGATATGAGTTAAGTTATTACTTTGTTGGAATTTCAGCAATTGGTAGAAATAGTTTGTCAGATTTTAGTAACTATATTACTCTTCACAATAGGTCTCTGGGATAAAATTCCTTAAAAATAAGATGCTCTTGATATTACTTTCACTTTCTATTTTTAAAAGTCCATATATTTAAATACCTGGCCAAAATTTTCATTAAAGTATTGTTTACTGACTTACTTTCTAGAAGTACAAGATATTACAAGAGAAATGACTGATGTAGAAGATATTAATAAATACAATAAAAAGGCAAACATGCATATTCAACACATAAAATGTAAAAGATTCTACACAAATAAAAAGATAACTAAGAGAAAGAAGAATGACTTTCTTTTTTTTAGAGATGCTTGACATTTAAGAATAACATGAAAGACAAACATAAAATCCAAATTTTGAGTCATTACAGTTTTCTTACAGTTAAAGAAACTTCTCGGCAGACTTGATCATATTGTTCAACATTGTTGTTCTATGACATGTACTTTTTATCCATTTTTCTTCCAAGAGATATGCCAAATGACATTTTTTATAATTATATGGCCTAATTAATCCACCCTTGATGTATCATATAAAGTTAGTCTGTCAGGGAAAAACAATAAATTTAGCAATTTCTGTTAACTCTTTACTACCATCTTTATCGGCTTGAAGGGGGCATTGCACAGTCTAAACAATTCAAACACAAGCCAATTTTTCAATACATGAAGACTACATTGTGAATTTCTGACTACAAATAACTGTCTAGGACAGTACCTGCTATAGAAATGTTGAAGAACTACTGAGAATGAGGTAGATTCTGAATTTAGTTCTTTGAACTTCTTCATACACAGAAATCTGAAATTCAACCCCTCTCCCTAGAAGAGTAGCTGTGAAAACTTTACATTTTATTGGAGAGGAGGGGAACATTGTACAGATTAGGGCCATAATGAAAGTTCTTTGTTGTATGCTTCACCTCAAAAAATAATAATAACTATAAAAAGGTAAGATTGTTATTCAATAATTTTATATTAATTAAGTTCATCTGGAAGAAAAATGCTTATCATAACAGCTCATTTAAAAAGCTCTTGTTAGTTTCTGCTATCCTTCCCTTTTATTAAATAAACAGCCAAGGGATTTGTCTCAGATTTCACAGTGGGAAGACAGCCAAATTTTAAATTTAAAAAAAAAAAAAAGTAATTCTACCTTAGATACTTCTAAACAAAAGAATCTAACATTAACTGGGTTAAATTATTTAGATGTATAACTCAGTTTATGATAGCTACACTAAGGTCAAAAGTGATCATCTATATATAAATATAGGACAGTTTAAATGCATTAAAAAATTTAAATGCATAAAAATCATTTGACAAAAGCTTTTTGAATAAACAAATACTGTATTTTCCATGAATCTGCAAGTATTCTAATTCACAATGAATGTAGTATCTTATAGTCTATCCTCAAAATTTTAAATAACAAAAAATAGCTAATCACACACACACACACACACACACACACACACACACACACACACACAC
>JAJPUD010002295.1:280670-315535 GCA_023553655.1 Myrmecobius fasciatus | reverse complement strand
CACACACACACACACACACACACACACACACACACACACACACACACACACAAAATCAGTATAACTGAGACTAGACATGACTTCCTAAAGCAAGGTTCACTAAGTAATCCAAGAAGTGAAGATAGATAGACCTGTGGTGATACTGCTTGTTCAATGAATGTTTTCCCATCAATTCCTCGTCTCTCTTCCAGGTGAATGCCTTCTGCAGATGTGGAGAGCCAACTCCAGTACAACTGTTTGCACATCACAACCACCACAGGTCTACACCAAGACACACTTGCCAAGATTTCCACACTGTCTGCAACTGCCCTGATTCTTCCTCGCCTAGAAATGCTTTTGCACACGCTCCTTTCTCTCCTCTCCTCCCAAGAGTCGCCCTCCTATTCCTTCTACAGCACTCGCTTACAAATCCCCAATGTGCTCCTCATAGCCTGCCTCACTCTACACATTTCCTTTTGTTCAGGAGGAGATTAATCAAGTTCCATATGTTAACTCAGCAACAACCACATTTAAACTAAGTTTTAACCCAATCCTTGCCAAGAATACTAACCTGTTAATTTATTACAGTATCATCTTATTTCAAAATGTTGGCCAGGTTATCTTTCCACTAAAACAAACAAACAAAGAAACAAACAAACAAAAAAAACCACTATAACAGTTTTAGTTATAGCTGTTTTCCAATTCAGTTTAAAGGAATATTTTTTCAAATTTCTAGCTCAAGTTCCCCTGCTTTAATATCAACATTAACTTTTACAGGCAGATTTTTTTAAAAATGTTAACACTATCAATTATTTGGTTGATATTAATGACCTATTTCTAAATTAGAATGAAGGAAGTCAAGATAGATTAAAAACTATATTAAATACTCTATTTCTGGAATTAAACTAAAAAAAAATCTGCCAAATTCTTCAAATTTTACAACCAAACCAGAATGGGTTATTAATCTTGTGGGAAAATAAAGTCCCCTAACAACTGGCAACCTACACAATGTCATTTTTCCTCTAGAGAGTCTCCTTAACTTGCAAAGATGTAAAGCAAGAAACACTGCTGCCTCTCTCATTACTTTCTGATAATCTAGTTTCAAAATTTCCTTTAACTTTTAGTTACTACAAATTAGGCTATGAATATGATGGAATGTTACAAAAATAACAAATGAGGCATTCAAAGAAAATAAGAAGGACTCACACATGATTTGAGAATGAAGTAAGCAGCATCAAAAGAACAATATATAAATGACTACATCATGCTATTAAAAACAACACAAAATTGCAATTGAATTCAGGATACAGATCCAATGACCAAAATTGAATTCAGCTGCCAAATGCCTTAGAAGATCAAATAGGACATCCCTAGACAGAAGCAACTGCTGTACTGGGAAGTTTTACTTAACTATTTTTCTTTAGTTACAAGGGAGAAGAAGAAAATGTAGGAAAACTACTGTGAGATTAAAAACATAAACATAATTTTTTTTTAAATATCTAAAAACTGAATTCCCCTAAATATTATACAGGGGCAGATAGGTGGCATAGTGGATAGAGCACTGGGCCCAGAATCAGGAAAACTCATTTTCCTGTCTTCAAAATCAAGCCTCAAACACTTAATAGCTGTATGATTCTAGGTAAGTCATTTACCCGTTTGCCTCAGTTTCCTCACCTATAAAATAAGATGGAGAAAGAAATGGCAAGCCACTCCAATATCTTTTATCAAAAACAAAAACAAACAAACAAACAAACAAAAAAAACCCCCCCAACCCATATGGGGTCATGAAGTCATACATCTGTTATACACAACAAATGATCAAAAATAACAAACTTCACATACCACATTAATTACTCAAAGGAATTGCTTTGCATTCCTTAGCATATGAAGCTACCAGCTTAATTTGTAAATCAGTAATTGGAACTAAAAACATAGGTTTTCCACTGAAATAATATTATACATAACAGTTAGGGAGTTGACTTATCCCATAAAAATCTAATCATCTAGAAACTCCTAATATTCCTGAAAGAAAAGTACTATGATTAATCTAATTCATCCTACATAACAATATTTCTTTAGGAAAATGTATTCAGAGTTCTAACTTGGGACTGTAGGAACACATTCATTCATTCAAAATGACGCAGCACATAGAATGTTGTTCCCGCCTCAGAAACTTACTAGCTGTATGGCCTTGAACAAGTCGCTTCATCTGTAAAATGGTGATAATAATACTACCTACCTCTCAAGATTGTTATCAGGATGAATTAATTTTTTCAAGGTGCTTAGTACACTACCTGGCACATAGTGTTATATAATTGGAGGCTATTAGTAGCTATTATATTGTGCTAGGCTGGTTCTAAGGGGAACTAAAAGATAAAGAACAACATGTTCTTATTATCAAGAAGTTTATGATATTTTGTTTTTGTTTTTTAAATCAAGTGGCTCATCTCAGTTCTCATAGCCAGTAACACGAGAAAAAACAACTAAGTTTCCCTGTCATATTTTACATGTTAATTTATATCCTATATTTAGTTTGCCTCATTTGTAGAGATAATTGTGCAAAAAATGCCTTTATATAAAAAAAAAAAATGTTTTTCACATCATTAAAATTTCAAAAACACCACAACTTTCTAGTGTCTCAACAAAATCAATGGCATCATTCTGGATTGAGAATTATGAAAATTAATAAGTAAATAATTACAAGAAAGGTAATCATATCCTATTTTGAAGCATGACTAGAACCTTATTTAAAAGACACATTGCATACATGCATCCATAGTAAAAACTATAAACCCAACTATTCTACTATGCACAATAAAGAAGTTTCATATGTGGACAGTCTTTTTTAAGATCACCATAACATCAGATGGCTAATCAAGTTCCAAAACATAAGCTTAGCTAAATGTTTCATATGTATTTTTATTTATTTCCTTAGGACTAAATATATCCTATAAGAATATGTGCATATAAAAAATAAGAGTAAAAATTCTTATAAATTGCTATACATAATGCCACTAACCATACATAATGATCCTGACAAGTCACATATATTTAGTTTTAAGAGGTTATGTTATCTATATTGTATTATATTTTTAATAATTTTGTTAAATAGTTCACAACTATATTTTAACCTGGTTCAGACCCACTTAGGAATGTTATAAGCTACATATTTGACAACTCTGCTCCAGATAATATAAATTGGTCAATCATCACAGAATACAGCATTTTCTTTACTTAAAACACATAACTAACTCCTACTATAGGCAATAATACATCTATCATATTACATTTCTGGAGAATTACTAATTTTGAAAAAATGAAAATGTCTGCAACCTACAGGTTAACCCTAACTCACCATGACTTTGTTCACACCTCTTGAATACATTCTGAAATTCATTCAATACATTTAGTTACTAGTTTCCCATTTTAGTAAACAGGAGATAATAAGATAATTTAATAATAACTATCATATTATGATTAATTACTATATTAAGATATAAATAAAAATCTGTGACACTAGTCAAAATATGCAATGTGGCCCCTGTATAAATTCTGGAACTTGCTTTATTAAATTCCTGTTATTACTGCGACTAACTATTCTCTTACCTTCTCATAAAATCAGTGTCCAAATATGCAAAACAGTGTAAAGTCGCTGCTTTTCTATAAGATACCAAAGCAAATGCTGAAGAAATCCTTGTCTAAGTGGTATTCAAGCCATTAATATAGTCAATCATAAAGATAATAAACAAAATTAATATTACCAAAATCTATCACTTGTAGAAACATTCATTTGAGTATCAGTAACTGCTTTGATCTCCTATAGCTTCATCCCACTTAAATTTTAGGTAACATTTTGCAGTTTGTAAAGTACTTTACACAAATTATCTCTTATGATCCTCCTACCATAGTGAGGTAGCTATTATAGCTATTATTATTAATTCCTTTTTTTTTTTTTTTACCAATGAGGAAATTAAGGCTGAGAGAGATTTTCCTCTGATCACATAAGTAGGTAGATGAGGAAAATGGAGAGTATGCGGCAGAGGAGCCTACAATTCAAACTCAAGTTTTTTTCCTACCTCTAAATCCAGCATCTCTTTCCATTAAGCCATACTGCCTCATTTTTGCCATTTATACTAAATTCATGGAGAACACTGCCATCTTGTGGATTTTAGGATCTAAACATCACTGCCCCTAAACATTAATGAAACTAATTGTGTCTCCACAACTATAACTGGCTGTTTAATTTAATTAAAGAAATATTTACAGATAAGCTTTGTTCAAGACAATGTAGACAGCTTAATTATGTACGAGGAACTATGCTGAATATTAATTCCAGCTTTTACAATTTGTCATTGTTGAATATTTGAGTGCTGTAATTAAGGTTTTTATTTATACACACACACACACATTCATATAAGAAATTATATGTGAAGACTATGTGTATTGTTTTTGGTGAAAAGAGGACCAAAAACCACTATGTTTTTTACCTCAAATCACAAGTATGCTAATATAGTCATGTTAATGTAAAGAATCCTACCTACTAATCCATGAAAAATATTTTTTCTACTCCTGTAGCCTTACTATTGGAGAGAGGATTTAAGCCATATTAATCAACTTATAGAAAGGGGTTGAAGAAAAGACACCTGGGGGTGGGGGAGTGGGAGGAGGTATAAAAACCAAATGATAAAGGATGTTGTCATCATCACAAGAGTTTCTGTCAGACACTATCCCCAAACATCAAGGCCTATCTGCTTTCTAAAAAAAGAGTTCTTCCATTACTGGAACACACACACACACACACACACACACCCTACACACACACACACACACACACACACCCTAAGTAGTTATCATAGAAAGCTTTCAACAAGAACTAAAAAATAATATTCAAATCACATGTATATAAGCAAAGTGAAAATGAGTTATATAAATTGACTGTGGTCCACTGTTCCACTTCCAATAAAATCAGCTCTCTCTACCTTTCATGAAAAATTATATAATTTGTTAGCCTTAATGTTTAACTTTACCTGCAATGCCTGTTCCTGGATATCTCGAAACAATTCCATATCTTTTTCAGTCATGTCTTCCTGACTTCCAAAAAGTCGCTCCTCATTTTCCTGCTTTCCATCCCAGCCATCCTGATTGTCTATAAATTAAAGGAAGAAGTCAGAGATTACAAAAACAATATGAAGTTCCATTGCTATCTAGCCTTAAAGGTAGAAAAAGAGCTATATGTATATATAAGCATAATGTTTATGTTGATTTGATTTAATGTTTCCTAATAAATATCACACATCTCATTTTAAATTCCACTATATTATGCTATGTACAGAGAAAAAAGAAACTTGGGAATACAAATTACTTATTGTAAATTAATTTGATATAGTATAAAAATTATAGTTTTCTATCTCTACATTTGTCACACTGTCCAAAGATTACATTTCTTATCCCAAGTATTAGAGAATAGGGACATGTGTTAAAGAGCACATTAGCCTCATTGCAAAAAAAAAAAAAAACCACCAAACTTGGATATTGGACTCTTTTAACATTTTATTTATTGAGAACTTCACAAAGATGCCATATTCTTATCCCAGCAAAAAGGTAGACTTCACAGAAGCTATCTCAACCAGTTAAAATCCAATACTCAAAAGTATCTGACAGAGAAGTAATCAACAATTTCCTGTGTAAACCAGATACTCTTACAAGTAAAACACAAAAATCCACAAACTTGAAAATCATACATGCAAATGCTCTAGATAGTAAAAGAAAATAAAAATAACAATAATAATAATCCACCAAGTGATGATTCTTTAGTTCTGCAAAGAAACCTATAAATAGAGCGCCTGAGGTTTATGTAGATCATTAATCTTTTGTATCTGGAGTTGACATTGTTAATATCATTTTCTCTGGATGAATGTAACTGAAAAGAACAATTTGTGACAGACAAACTCTTTTTACATGAATTCTATGTATAGGTATTCTATTATTCATTTAAACACAAAAAAGGTCAAAGATATATTCTTGATAATATCCCTAAAATGAAAGAAATAATTAAAATTTGAAGCTATTTCATGAATTTAATGCTCTCCTGCTGCATGATGCGGCTCTATGAAGAACATTTTAATACCACAGTAAGTAGAAGCAGACAATAAAAAAAATCCTCATAGGTCTTCTCAACCTCTACTACTCAGAGAGAAAATTATGAAGCTTATTAAAGCAAATTTTCACACCTATTATTGGGCTGCAATTATGAATTCATTCTATATCTTATATAAAAAAGTTATTTAAAAATACTTTTCATTATGATCTGGCTCCACATATTCTAGAGTTCTAGCTCATACTAAGAACATGGATGAGATCCATGTGATCCAAAGGAAAGACTGTAGAAAGAGAAGACAATAGGACTGAAACCTGAAACATATCTTAAAGAATAAGCCACTGGGAGTCCAAGAATGAATAGTCAGTTATGCAAAAGGTAACTTGTCTACAATGGAAAGATAATCCAGTGTTAGGGACATCAAGAAAGGATAAGGACTTTAAAAAAAAAAAAAAAAAAAAAACCTATCAGATTTGGCAAGCTGAAGGTAACTAGTGATCTCAGAAAGGTCCATTTCAGTAGCCTGGCACTGAAAAAAAGCTACATGGACAAAACACGTGGAGGGTCCTGATTAGGAGTTTTGGAAAGGAAAGTATGTGCAGTAAAGCATCCTGCTATAAGATCTGTCCCCACAAGACCACACTTGTATTCAATTCTAGTTGCTAAACATAAGGAAAGGAAATAGACAATCTGTCATACTTTGAGAGGAGGATAGTAACAAGGATGGTGAAGAATTAAGAGGACCACTCCTGGAGAAATGATTGATTAGCCTGGAGAAGAGAAGACTTGGGGGAATTTGGCAACTGTTTTCAAGTCTTTCAAGGCTCATGTAAAAGCAGGATTAGACTTAAAGAGCTGAATTAGGAGTAACATATTTCAGAAAATCAAATATTGGCTTCATAAAAAGAAAAATTCTGAACAAGAGTTATCACAAAGTAAAAATGATGTCCCAGCAATTTGTGGGGACTCTTCTCCCCACTGGATGTTTTCAAGCAAAAGACGGATGACAGACAATTTGTGGGGGATAGTGTGGAATTTTTGTTAGATACAGATTGAACTAGATACCTTCTAAAATTTCTTTCAACTCATGATATTTAAGATTCTACAACTGATCCCAATGAAGACTACATTCTAGCTGTGAAGGAAGTAAAAACACCACCGGAAATGCTTGTGGTTTTGAGTGAATCTGATCTCTCATTCACCTAAAAAGCTCACTAACTAGGTATAACCACCTCATTTTATAAATGAAGATATCAAAACTTACAAAGGTTAATGGATTACCCAAGATTATAATGAGTTAGGAAAATAGAATCAATAACTCATCAGTTATTTTAAAAATCAATGAACATTTTAACTTTTGCTCAAATGGCAAAATCTTTCAATCTAAGACACTTTTCTGTTATTTAAAGTATAAATCTACTTAGGGATAAAATAATATGACTGATATTTTAACAAAAGATAGTTAGAAATAGAGCTTAAAATACTAAGAATTCCCTTCTGAACTTCAAAAAAATCAACTGTGGGATCAAAAAGAAACAAAGAGGCAATCACTGGCCAATGTATATTTAAGAGTGAGAAAACAAAGGTAGAAATTTCCTAAGCTGTACATAAGAACATGCGTCTGTCATTCAACTTCCAAAATATCTCAAGTCCTCTAATATCTCCTTCTCTATGCAACTTGTTCATATAATATTGGTCTCTAGAATTAAGACAAAATGTAAACTGAAGCTGAATTTTAGGTTTATCTGGACAATTTATTTAAAAAAAATTTTTTCCTGCCTGACCTATTTGTTATACTTAGTGTTTTCCCAGCCATAAGTCTATGGAGTTACTAGTTTTCTCCTTTGAAAAGCGGAAGCTTAATATGATAAACAATGCTTTTCATACTGTAGTGCAAAGGAACAAATGAAAGGAACAATGACATTTTTTGAAACTACAAATAAATTTGTGAAGATGAACATCTACAATGTATTCCATAAATGCAAAGCCTAATCTCACCTTTAATAGTCAATAACATTTTAACCATCTCCATACTTTTAGGAACAGACCCACCACATACTTTTTTCTCAAAACAAAGATGAGTGATAATAATATTTATGTTCAAAATATCAACAAGCAAAGTTTCCATCAAAAACCATTCTTTTCCCAGCTTCCAATCTTTTAACCAACCTATTCCTTAAATTTATCTCTGGCTTTTTTCTGTATTTAAATCTGTATCTTTAACAATTTTTTCTTGTTGCCAAAAATGTTTCCTCTATGCATAGAAAAATCAAATATGAATAATTAATATGATTCCAAATTATAGATCTTTAAAGAACACTTTTGCTGAAAAGTGAGCAAACCCTTACCTGTGGGCCACTCTGAAGTACTGGATTTCCTGCTGCCCTTTTTTCTGATCCTGTATTGCTCAGAGTAGTCCACCACTTCCCCACGAGCTTTCCGCCCATCTGGGGAGGGGGTGAAGAATTTGGTAAGGCCGTCAATGAGCCCTTTGGTTTTCTTATTGAATTTCAGGGGTGTACTACCATCTCTGCAGAAGTCTAAGTCCATTTGCTCCAAATAACCTTCTTCTGATGAAGATGCTGACTGACTGGAGAGAGTGATTTTACGTTTCCGACCCCGACCAGGTCCAGTTCGAACTTTGCTGAAAGGGCCTTTTGATCTAAAAATTGATCAAGAAAAAAGAAAAATATCAAAATGCTGTCCTGGATGATAAAAAGTTTTATCATATGATTAGTTGATGCTTCTAAAATATTTCCAGTTCTTATCAATAAATAAGCATATTTAGTATCATAATATGTCTCAGGCATTGTGGAGACTTGTACCAATACAACAAAGGAAACAAAGTACATTGAAGTTTTTCCTATTTCATGGTGAGGGGATTAGATCAGATCAGGACTTCTTAACCTTTTTGGTATTATGGATCCCTTTAAGCAGTGTGGTGATGCCTATGGACTCTTTCTTAAAATAATGGTTTATTATCTACAATAATAATGTAAGAAGTGATAATAAAGATATATTTTTTCACATGCAACTTCACAGGCTCCCTGAAATTTATTCATGGACTTCTAAGAAGTCTACAAACCATAGGTTAAGAATTAAATGATTCCTCTAAAATTCCAGATTCAATTCTAGCTTTATGGCAATATATAGAAAGGAATTATAGGTATAAACATTCAGCCCTAGAGAAATCTTGACTACTATATTCATTCAGTGTTACATAGTGACTTTCAATGGCAAAAAATTAAAATATGCTAGCCCAGAAGCCCAAAGTTCAAAAAACTGTGTATTAGGGGAAAAAAATGTTTTTACAACAAAATACATACTACAGTATTTGATGTATATATTCCTAGACTACTAACACTCATTCTATCTTCATGATAGTGTTAAATTATTGTTAAGAAAGGGCTAAGGCAAAAAGCCCTGCAGATCTAAAGATATTTAATCACATTTTCAAGGCTAAAGCACAAGCCAAACTATACAATTTTGTGTTCCCTGTTCTCATCTTGCTAAATACTACTATTTCTCTGCCTTGGCTCACAATGGAATGTATACTGAAATGGATTCTTTCATCATCTGAAATAAGCCTCATGAAAGAAAGAGGGAATCACAATGCATTTGCAATCAAGAGAACCCTGGGGTTCAAATCTTTGTTCTGCCATTTGCTACTTGCATGACTTTGCGTTAAGTCTTTCACCTGACTAGGCCTTGGTTTCTTAATCTATAAAATGAGGAAACTGGCTTAGTTGATATCCAAGGCCTTTCTAAGGATATCATAGAATTCTATGATCTATAATATATTAATAAATAATAATTTATAATATGTATTATAACTATAATACAATAATAAAGAAAAAGCAAAAAGTAGAGATCAGTGGGCTACATTACAGATATAAGTTTATTAGATTTACCAAAAAAATTGGCAAAACCTCTCATGTTATTGCTGTGAAGAGATACACATTAATGATTGTACTGTTAAGCGGATTTGGAATTAAATGTCTATACTCAAAAAATGGTCTCTAATAAAAACAAATTTGAAGGTGATTTTTGCTTGATCTTTTTACTCTTCTCAAAGTGATTTTCTATCTCATTCACTGCAGCTATTCCAAGCTTTTTATGCTATACCCTACACTCTACCCCCAAACCTCAGAACCTTTTACTGAGAAAATACCAATCACTTGCTGAGAACAACTTATTCTTCTCTTGTTTTCAATTCCTTTGACCAACTATTTCCTCCTTTCCTTCAATGTCTGATGAAGATGTGGCCCTTCTCCTACTCCACAGCCAATCTTTGCTTTATATGTTTTGATCCACCCCTCTTCTCATGTCCTCCAGCAGATTATCTCCATTATTATCCCATCTCTCTAATCTTTGATGTTTCCCTTCCCTGCTGCCTATAAATAAACTTATGGCTCCTCTTTTATTAAAAACAAAAACAAAAAACTTCCATTACTAGATCTTGCCATTCTTGCTTGCTATCATCCTATAGCTCTCTTCTCTTTTTGAGGCTATTCCTTAAGTTGTCTATACTTATTGCCTTTTATTTCTTCCCTCTCTTCTAAAAATATCTGCAATCTAGCTTCCAATCTCATCATTCAATGGAAATAAATTCTTCCAAAATTACCATGATATAGTTGCAAAATCTGATGGTCCTTTCTCGTTCTTCATCCTTTTGATCTTTCTACAGCATCTTATATAGTTCACCATCCTCTCCTCATAGAGACAATACTCTCTTCTTTGGGTTTTCGGTATACTACTCTCTTCTTATTTTTTTCTATCTATCCAACTATTTCTTTTTCCATAACTGAGACAACTGTGTCTCTTTCTAGCAAATCTTTTTTGGTTGAGCAGTAGACATTGCGTGATCTCTAAATGTGGGTAAAACTAAGACTTAATCCTGAGTCTTTTTTGTATACATTTTCTCCCCCTTCCTTTTTTCTTCCTTCCTTCTGTCTCTTCCTCTCTGTGACCTCATCAATTTATATGAATTTAATTATGATCACTACTCAGAATATTCCCAATGCTATATAATCAGCGCCAGTCTCTCTCCTAAATTCTAGTCCAATATTAACAACTGCCTAATGGACAATACAACAAATGCAACATATAGAAAAGAAAACATTATCTTTCTCCTAAAGCCAACCCTTTTCCAAATATTCTTATTTCATCTTCAAGGACACTGTCATCCTTTGAGCCACCCAGGTTTATAACTTCAGAGTCATCCACAACTACTCTTACTCACATCCAGTCACTAAATTATCATTTCTATCTTTCACATCATTTCTCACATTCATCTCCTTTCTTCCACTCATAACCACCATTCTTGTTCAGGTCCTTATCATCTCTTACCTACATTACTGAAACAGAACACTAAATGTTATCTCTGCCTTTATAAGTTTTTTGGAATTTAATATCCTTCACAATCTGGCCCTAAACTAATGTTATAACACATTACTTTCCTTCCACATATCCTATAGTTCAATTACACTGAATTTCTGTTCCTCAGAATCAAGTTTTAACTTCTTTTAGCCATACCATTGCACTGCCCATTCTTCATGACTAGAACTCTGTCCCTCCTCAACTCTACCTCTTAGAATCTCTGGGTTCTTTAAAAAACTCAACTCAGGAATCATTTTCTATATAAAGTCTTTCCTAATGCCCATAGCTAGTACCTTCCTCTCCAAATTACCTAGTAAGTTATCTAGTGTATATTTTGTGTATACATTTATGTACACTTTTTTTCTCCTCAGACTTAGATAAATACTAAGGTCCTTAAGAGCTGGGACTTTTTTTTCTGTGTAATCCCCAATGCCACCACAGTACTTGGCAAAGAGTACATGCTTAAATGAATGTTTGCTGTTTGAATAGCTTGTTAACATTTGACATAAAGATAGTAATGAAAGGCTTATCAAATTTATAGAGGTCATAAATCTAGAAAGGATAAGTAACACAATAACTGACAGATAGCTCATAAGAAGACCTTAACTGATTAGACAGCATCACCAAATTAAACAGGATGAATTTTAATATGGATAAGTTCTTACCCTTAAAGTCAATATATCAACTTCACAGGCACAAAATGAGGAGGGGTTGGGGGGTGGGGGAGAGAGAAAGGGAAAGAGGGAAGAAGGTGCAACAGGGCCGCACCTATAGAAATCATTTTTCTTGAAAAGATCTGGGAGTTTTGGTAGACTGCAATGTCCAAGTAAGTCAACAGTGTGATATGGCAGCCCAAAAAGCTACTCATTAGGCTACGTTAAGAGAGTGTAATATGTGTGTGTTGGGGGGAAGAAAAATGAAAATATGGTAACTGAAAGCATGTCATGATATCATGGCCCAGATTCATCTGGAAGCTGGAAGAACTGGGGATTTTTATCCCAAAGAAGAAAAGACTAATGGAGTAGGGATATGGGACATGATAGCTGCCTTCAAATATCTGACAAGTAGTCATATGAAAGAGGTATTAGACTTATTCTGCTTGGCCTCAGAGGGGAAGCAATAGACCGAACTTGCAGAGATGAAAATTTAGACTTGATGTAAGGAAAACTTCCAAACAATTAAAAGTTAACCAAAAGTAGAATGGGCTGCCGTAGTAGACAGTAGTTTCTCCTTTATTGGAATTCTCCAAATAAAGATACTCTTGGAGTAAACAAGAAATCCTCTGAAGTCTATTTGAAGTCTAAAATTCAGAAATGAATAACCCTTTCTACAACATCCCAGACAGATGGCCATCTAGACTTTGCTTTAACAGTTTCATATTCACTATATATTATTGTCTTTGAAGGAAATGATCAATATAATCATTAAAACTTTACCTAAGTGAGCAAGACATTTCTTATAAAAGTACAAATTAGTACTATGGAAATTAATCATAAAAGATAGATATATATTTAGAATGGGTCCTTTCTTCCTTTTTCCTTCTATTTGATCCTCCTATAAAAAGTACTTACACTGTATTTTGCTTCTTTAACCTGTTTTTGGGGCGTCCTATTGGATTGGCATAGCGCCGTTTTATCTGTGCTGCTTTTTTATGTAGAAGTTTTCTTCCTTTTTTCCGAGGTCGACAAATCTGACATATCCACATGCCTATAAGAAATTAAAATCTCATGTCAAATAAATGCTGGTATAAATAGTCTCAATGATTTCAGAAACACTAAGCTGATGAGAAAATCTCATTAAAATTTTCATTTCAGACTTTCCTAAATTCTGTAAAATGTAAGAGTCCTAGGAAGTTCTAACTTCTACAGGATTGTTAGGATTTTTCAAAGTCATTCATTACACAAACAATATAATCTTTCTGTTAAAACAAACAAACAAAATTTAGTAAAGATGGCAAGGATATTTTCCCTTCTATTATTATTCATTAAAAACACACACACACACACACACACACACACACGCACACATCCCTCTGATTCTTTCCCCACCTTCAGAACCAGAGGAACTCAGTCTATGACCTATGATATAACCTATGTCACCAACAAGGTAACAGCCTTGGATTAAATGCTATGTTACAGGAAGAGGCTTGAAAAAAGGTTAAAAATGGAACCGAGAATTATCAAATTTTGACACTGAGTCACCATAACTTCCATAAACATCACCTGTGAAAATTATAGCCAAGCAGCATTAAATTCATACTATAGGAATTCTCACATGTATAAATAGAAAGACTACTACCTCAACTTCAGAGAAACAAGTGTTTTTCTACTTATCAGTATTTTCAAATAGAAAGCTAAAGAAAATTCTCTTATTTTTAAGAAGTAAAAAAAGTTATCTTTAACCTACTTCCACAGTGTTTCTTTTTTTTCCCTAGTTTTACCTTTCGGCATCCTGGTGAGTGGTGGATCACAGCATTCCATGTGAAAACCTCGATCACATGAGTCACAGAAGAGCATGTTATCCTACAAAAATGACAAAAGGTAGTTTTACTTAATTTTTAGAAAAACATGCTTAACAAAATATACCTGACCCAAATTTTTAAGAACCCCCCAATAGAGTGGGGTTACATTCTTGAATAAAGCAGGTCAAATGAAAAAAAAAAAAGAATTAATTTGGACTAAAAGAGTGAGAGATCAATATGAATTAATGCAAAGGCGTTTTATGAGATATTTTTAAAGTACTATAATTTCATTACTTTAATCAAATATATAAGATATTTGAAACTAAGCTTTCAAAAAACAGGACAATATAAGTCCCTACAAAAACATGCTTTAATTCACAGGTAAGAATGATCTATAATTAGCATGACAGTTAATGTAGTAGAAATAGATGCTTCTAACTTACCCAAGAGCCTCAAGAAAATAGCTTTTTTTTTTTTAAGTGGTTTAAATATTCTCTCTAAAATGCCAAATATCTATTTATAAACAGAATATCTAATCAGGAAAGCAAAAGTACTCACTGCATTTTTGCCCTGGTCTCGACAAGAGCTGCACGTTTTACACTCAATGCACTGCCACCGTAAGGCCTTCACTCGAACTGTTAACTCTGGAGAGAACTTTAAACAGGATGGATGACCTATCAAAAGAGGATATGACTGACACTGAAATAATCATCATGGATTCTATTTATACTGAAATGGTAATATACAAAAAAAGAGAATTAATCACAGATACATTTTTTAAAAATAGACATAAAAGTATACTTAAGTATATGTGGAAATTCATAGTTGCATCCTATTTATCTTAATATTACAAGTGATTTCCGTTGTATTTAGTTTTCAAGATCAATATTTTAAGCAATTTAGAAATTAAACAAAAAAAAATAAAAATTACACTGGATTAAGTTTGGTAAAATCCAAAATTTTATATATTCCATCTCAGCATATAAATTGTGAGTAGTTCACAATATAAAAATGGCCTTCCCATTATTGCTAGTATACCTTGCATGTTACAATGGGAAAAAAAAAAAACCATTCAAAAAACATACAGCAGCTCACGTGTAACTGCTGAACTGCCAAGAGCCAAACTTAAATAACTGAATTAAACTATAGTAGATCAACAACAGAATGCAATTATCATTTAAAAATAAATAAACAAGGAATGCCAGGAAATTAAAAAAATATATATTTGGAATAATGCTAAGGTACAGACCACAATGAAAAGGACACAATACACACTAATTACAATTACATAAGAAGTGGCAGCAAAGTAAAGTGGACAATAAATGCTAATTTTGAAGGTAGGAAGATCATTCAAATCTTGACATGATATGTAAAATAGGCAGTAATGCCTGGAGCACATACATCACAAGGTTTTGATTTTCCATGAAACAAAGAAAACGTTTTATAAATATAGAAGTACTATATAAATCAGTTATTTATTCATTTTGTGATTTCATTGGTATAGGTGTGAGAACTCTCTAGAGACACAAATCAACAACTTATCTTTAACTTACATTATCAGAGTTGCCTGGGGCTCCATAGTCAAGCCCATTTATGTCCAAGACAATACTTTAACCCAAGTCTTCCCACCTCCAAGGCCAGGCTCTAGCCATTATATACATCAATGATCTTCAAAGTTAGCACCCAGGTCATCCAGAAAGGGCAGAGCCTGACTCAAAGGGGGTATTGTATAAGATCAGCCAATCATAAGGCAAAAAAACAGGTCTCCTCCCATCTTCCCAAGACAGCTAATTATAAGGCTTGATTCCAATACAACTACACCTAACATTTCCCTACACACATGTATTCCTCCACCCTCCACTGAGCAAGTTCCAACTGAACTTTTCTTCTGAACTGTGTATAAGCCCCTTAATGCATATGAGCTCCCCACCCCCGTTCTAGTGGGAAAATTCATTCATTTTCATTAAATATTCTCTTTTTCCCCTTTCCCCTCTCTCAATCTCTCCTCCCCCACCCTCTCTGTATGTATGTTTATGTGTGTGTCTCTCCCTCTCTGTATCTCTGTCTCTGTCTCTCCTCCTCCCATCTATGTCTGTCTCTTCTGTTAACATTTACTACTTTATTTAGATTTGTTTGTTTCAAGTTAAATGCATAAAATTTTTAAAAGAAAATTTTTAAAGCTGATTTCAAACAAAACCTTTAGGAAAAAATATAATGTACTCATTTCTAAAATGGAACTTTCTCCTCTAAAATTGGGTAATATATTCTTATTTGTTTGTTGGAGTAAAGGGGGTAAAATAGAGTCTTCCACATTGTCTTCTTTTTTTTGTACAACAGTAAATAATATTCAAATTTATAAAGTATAAAGTCTAACTTAGCACAGGCACAGTGCCTTTTATTTATTAACAGGTTCTTAATAAATTCTCATTTATTATTCACCCTTTATTTTATTCTACATCCATTCATTTAAGTTTTCTTATGTTTCTCTTAATTCCTTTATGTTCAATATTCCTTATGACAAAATTATAATCAATATATAATAATTTATCCAATCACTTCCAAATCAATGGTCATTCCAAATCATTTTTAAATGCTCTAACTACAAAAGGCATTTTGAACATTTTGGTACACATGGGCCTTTTACATTATTGGAAAGTTTTAACTAATATTGCTGGGATCAAAGGGTATATAAAAAGTTCAGTGATTTTTTTTTGCATAATTCCAAACTTTTGCAGAATTATCAGACCTATTCACATTTTTATCAATGTGACTCTACTCTTCCCTTTCTACAACCCTCCAACACTGACTGTTTCTGAATTCTATCACCTTTACCAGTTTGGTGGATGTAGAATCCTAAATTCACAGATTTAAAATTGCAAGCCAAGGTAATCATATTCAAAACCCTCATTTTATATCTAGACTCAAGCCTAATTACTCCAAATTCAGTGTTCTTTCCAAAGAACCACACTCCAAGTTGCGTTCATATATATATATATATATTTACAATTAGTGATAATTTAATCTTTTAGACTAATGTTGATATTTTCCAATTCTGCTACTGAAACTGTTCATAAGCTTTAACTACTAATTTACTGGGGAATATCCCTAGATTGTATATATTTGTGTCAACTACCTAAGTATCTTGGATAACAGGCTTGTATAAGAGATATTTGATGCAAAGTATTTTCCCCCCTTCAATATTCCAATTGCATTGATTGTATTAATACAAAAACCCCTTTAATTTCATGTGGCTGAAATTCTCTATTTTATCTTTTATGATTATCTCTAACCTTTGTTAAAAATTTTACATGAGCTGTATTTATAAAAGGTATCATTTAATTCAAATATTATTAAGTGCCTACTGGGTACAATGCATGGTGTTCCACATCAGGGAAACAAAAATGACACAATTCCTTTCCTCAGGAAAGCTTTTATAATCAAATAAGAGAGCATGAGACACATACAAAGAACTATAAATGATTATACAATTAAATGGGTTAGGGGAGGTAAGACCTATATATCAATATAAGACAAACTGTAAGATCTACAAACACCTAAGATTCTATAGATCACCACAGAAAAGAGATGAGAAGGATGTCAAAACAAAGTTCTGACAAATAATTCCAATGAAAAAAGTGGGAGCAGCTAAGAGATTGATGTGGCTATACAGGAAACTCACAAGCAAACTCTTTATTGGTAATAGTCATATATAGAATTTTGTAATAAATGGAAGTAATTCTCAATCAGAACATTCAAAACACACAAAACCCACATGAAAAATTAGGTCTAGTTCAAGAGAAATGAACGTGCACCTGGAACCTTATGGATAACATAATCTGAGTACCCAAAAAATGGCATAATCCTGATAAGAATATAGTCTGTAACTATGAAGCCCAGAAATGAGCTGAGATTTTTTATGAATTTTATTTTTTTATATTTTATGACAAGAAGGAAAATTTTAAGTTACTGCATGGACAAGAGGGCAAAGAAAAAATACAAAGGACAGCTAGGACCACTGCCTAAGTTAAAATGGATGAACACAACTACTCACACTCCTAATTCAGTTGTTTCCAAAAATGACTTTATTATGAAATATAAAGCAAAGAATGTTTGATAATCTCATATTATGTAATAGCTTCTTCTCTACTAACTACAAACATGCCCAGGTGTTCATTATTCTTAAACTAAACCTTTACTTTTTCACTAAATACTAGATTTCATCTATAGCACTCTTCTATTTTCAGCCAAATTCCTTGAAAAAGCTATACAAATCCAGCATCTCCAATTCCTCTGTACTTAACCCATTTATAAACTCTCTGCCTGTAATCTGGCTTTCTACTTCTTCACTAAAATGAAACTGCTCTCTCCAAAGTCAATCAGTCAATAAGAATTTATTTTTCCCCCCTGGGGTGACTGGGTTTAAGTGACTTGCCCAGGATCACACAGTTGGGAAGTGTTAAGTGTCTGAGATCAGATTTGAACTCAGATCATCCTGACTCCAGGGCTGGTGCTCTATCCACTGCACCACCTAGTTGCCCCCCTCAATAAGAATTTATTAAAGAACTATCATGAAGCAGGTACTAACTAAAACTAAATGGTTGAGGGTACAAAAAGAACCGAAAAGATAGTCCCTGTTCTCAAAGAACTCAAGGTCTAATGAGGAAAACAGCATGCAAACAAACATATACAAGATAAATGAGATGATCACAGAGGGAAATCCTAGAATTAAGGAAGACAGGGAAAGGCCTCTTATAGAAGGTGGAATTTTAACTGAGCTGTGAAGAAAGCCAGAGAATCTGGGAAGTAGAAATTCTGAGAGAGAATTTCAGGTCTGGAGGATAGCAAGGGAAAAAGCCTAGAGCCAGGGAGATGGAATATTTAGTGCAAGGAATAGCAAGGAGCCTAACATGATCGGACTACAGAATATTCAATGACCAATTCTAATATCTTCTCAATCATCGTTTTCAATCTCTCTGAAGCATTCAGCATTTACTGACTACCCTTTCCTTCTGGACATACTTTTCCTCTCTGGGTTAGGTAGCAGCACAGCAAAAGGGAAAAGTACTGAAACATTCTGTATGTTACTAACAAAACCCAAACAAGAAGAGATAGGAAAAAAAAATTCCTTTCAAAATTACTGAAAATATCTGACATTCCTTGCTAAGATGAAATACAGGAATTATAATACCACAACCTTTATAGAAATGAATACATAAATGTAATTGTAGTGATATTAGTCAAAATTATCTTCAAAAACTTCAATATAATGGAGTGGAGTCAAGATGGTGGAGTGCAGACACTGTGAGCTCTTCTGATCTTCCCTCAAACCAAGACAAATTAAGCCTCTGAACTGGTTCTGGAGTGAGGGCTCCCTCAAACATTTGGAGTACAACACATTTCCAGCAAAAATTACCATGGAAGAACTCCGGAGCAGGTCTGTTTCAGACTGCCAGGAGGTCGGGGCTCTTTGCCAGGCTCAGGCGCCAGCGCGCAGCCAAGCGGGAGACCACGGCTTGGGATGGAGTGTGGCGGATTCTAGGCACCCAGGAAGTCCCTGAGGGACGCTTGGGTCACTTTGCTCTGCTTGCAGGGAGGTGCTTTGACAGATCTGCTTTTGGTAAAGGGTGGATTAAGAGCAGCTAAGAGCACAGACCTAGCCCAACCAGCCCCACACCAGACTTCAACTATGTGAACTGCCCCAGGGCAAAATGAAATGGCTTGCAGGTCCCCTGCTTTAATTAGACTTTCAAGCTCTAAAAAAAATGAGTAAGAAACAGAAGAGAGCTCTCACCATAGACAGCTTTTATGGAGAGAAAGAAGGGCAAACCCCAGATCCTGAGGTTCCTAAAAGGAAAGCAACTCCAGAGGAGGCCACAAAGGTGGACATGAGCTGGTACCCATTTCACAAGGCTTTCCTGGAAGACTGCATAAAGAATCTCAAAAGAGAGTTAGAAGAAAAATGGGGAAATGAATTGAGATCAGCGCAAGAAGGATATAATGTCCTGCAAAAGAAATATGAAAAAGACACCAACTCACTGAAAAACAAAATTGGTGATATGGAAAAAGTCACCAACTCGCTAGAAAACAAAAGTGGTGAATTGGAAAAAGATAACAATTCACTGAAAAACAAAATTGGTGAATTGGAAAAAGTCACCAACTCACTAGAAAACAAAAGTGGTGAAATGGAAAGACAACAATTCACTGAAAAACAAAACTGGTAAAATGGAAAAAGAATGCAATGAACAAAAAAATTCAATTGGCCAGTTACAAAAGGACCTAAAAAAGGTAACTGAAGAAAAAAATACTTTAAAAATTAAAATTGAACAAATAGAAGTGAGTGACTCAATAAGACTTCAAGAATCAGTCAAACAAAAACAAAAAAAAAATTTTTAATAGAAAATATTAAATATCTCCTAGGAAAAACAACTGACTTGGAAAACAGATCTAAAAGAAACAATCTAAAGATTGTTGAACTCCCTGAAAGCCACAATGAAAAAAAGAACCTTGATGCTATCTTCCAGGAAATCATGAAAGAAAACTGCCCTGATGTTTTAGAATCAGAAGGCAAAATCACCATCAAAAGAATTCACCAATCACCACCTCAAAGAGACACCAAAATTAAATCCCCAAGGAATATCGTGGCCAAATTTCAGGACTATCGCACCAAGGAAAAGATATTGCAAGTAAATAGAAAGAAACAATTCAAATACCGAAGAACTGTAATTAGAATCACATAAGATCTGTCAGCTTCCACATTAAAGGATCAAAAGGCCTGGAATCAGATATTCTGAAAGGCAAAGAAAGTTGGATTACAGCCAAGAATAAATTATCCAGCTAGAATGAGCATTATCTTCTGGGAAGAAGATGGTCATTCAATGATACAGGAGAATTTCACATTTCTAATGAAAAGACCAGATCTGAACAAAAAATTTGACCTCCAAACACAGAACTCAAGAGAAGCATAAAAAGGTAAAAAGGAAAGAACTCTTGAGAACTATATTTCTACTATGGGTATACTTAAAGAATGGGGGTATAATTTGATTTTACTTTGATAATAATGGAAAAGAAATTAGAGGTGAAAGATCTGTCATACTGGAAAAAGAGGGGAAAGGAGGTAAAATAAAGTTAAAAAAAAAAAAAAGGAGGTAAAAATAAGGTAAAATCTCATGAAGAGGCATAGAAAATCTAATATAATTGAGGGAAAGAAGGGAGGGCGATAAGCATTGTGTGAATCTTACTCTCATCAGATTGGGCTCTAAAAAAGTACACCAGACACATTTGGTTTCACAGAAAAACTTGACTCACCTTATAGGGAAGTAGGAGGGAAAGGAGGAAAAGAAAGGGATGGACTAATAGAAGGCAAAATATAAAAATTGGGGGAAAGGAGTAAAAAAGAGGTAGGAATGCTAAAGGGGGGAGGACTGTTAGAGAGAGGTGGTCATCAAAAACAAAATACTGGGGAGGGAGGAAGGGAGAAAGAGGAAAGGGAAAAGAAAAACATAACTTTAGGGTAAATAAGATGGCAGGAAATGCAGATTTAATTATTTTAACTGTAAATGTGAATGGGATGAACTCTCCCGTAAAACAGAATAAGATAGAAGACTGGATTAAAAACCAGAATCCTACAATATGTTGTTTACAAGAAACACATCTAAAACATAGAGAAACATACAGAGTGAAGGTAAAGGGCTGGAGCAGAATCTATTATGCTTCAGGTGAACAAAAAAAAGCAGGGGTAGCAATCCTGATCTCAGATCAAGTAAAAGCCAAGATAGATCTAATCAAAAGAGATAAGGAAGGAAACTATATTTTACTAAAGGGTACCACAGATAATGTAGCAATATCAATACTAAATATATATGCACCAAGTGGTATAGCATCCAAATTCCTAAAGGAGAAACTAACAGAGATGCAAGGAGAAATAGACAGCAAAACTATACTACTGGGGGATCTCAACCTTGCTCTCTCAGAATTAGATAAATCAAACTACAAAATAAATAAGAAAGAAGTTAGGGAGGTAAACAAAATGTTAGAAAAGTTAGGTATGACAGATCTTTGGAAGAAATTGAATGGAGACAGAAGGCTGAGTTTACTTTTTTCTCAGGGGTTCATGGAACTTATACAAAAATTGATCATGTGTTAGGGCATAAAAACCTCAAAATCAAATGCAGAAAAGCAGAAATAGTAAATGCATCCTTTTCAGTTCATGATGCAATAAAAATCACATGCAATATAAGGCCAGGAGAAAATAGAACAAAAATTGATTGGAAATTAAATAATCTAATTTTAAAGAATGAATGGGTGAAAGAGTAAATCATAGACACAATAAATAATTTCATCCAGGAGAATGACAATGAGACAATATACCAAAATTTGTGGGATACGGCCAAAGCAGTTATAAGGGGTAATTTTATATCTCTAGATGCTTACTGGTATAAAACAGAGAAAGAGAAGATCAATGAATTGGGCTTACAATTAAAAAAAGCTAGAAAAAGACCAAATTAAAAACCCTCAATTAAATACCAAATTGGAAATTCTGAAAATAGGGGAGATCAATAAAATTGAAAATAAGAAAACTATTGAATAAATAAAACTAAGAGTTGGTTTTATGAAAAAACCAACAAAATAGATAAGCCTTTAGTTAATTTGATTAGAAAAAGGAAAGAGGAAAATCAAATTGCTAATCTCAAAAATAAGGGAGAACTTTCCTCCAATGAAGAGGAAATTAGAGCAATAATTAGGAGTTACTTTGCCCAATTTTGTGCCAACAAATTTGATAATCTAAATGAAATGGAAGAATAAAGACTGCCCAGGTTAACAGAGGAGGAAATAAATTATTTAAATAGCCCCATCTTAGAAAAAGAAATAGAACAAGCTATTAATCACCTCTCTAAGAAAAAATCTCCAGGGCCAGATGGATTTACATGTGAATTCTACCAAACATTCAAAAAATAATTAATTTCAATACTATATAAACTATTTGAAAAAATAGGGAAAGAAGTTGTAATACCAATGATACAGATATGGTGCTGATAGCTAAACCAGGTAGGGTGAAAAGTAAGAAAGAAAACTATAGAACAATTTCCCTAATGAATACTGATGCAAAAATTTTAAATAAGATATTAGCAATGAGATTACAGAAAGTCATCCCCAGGATAATACACTATGACCAAATAAGATTTATACCAGGAATGCAGGGCTGGTTCAATATTAGAAAACTATCGGCATAATCAATTATATTAAGAACCAAACTAAAAAAAAAAAACAAAACAAAAAAAAAACCATATGATTATCTCAATAGATGCAGAAAAAGCTTTTGATAAAATCCAACACCCTTTCCTATTAAAAACACTAGAGAGTATAGGAATAAATGGGCTTTTCCTTAAGAATGATTAGTAGTATCTACTTAAAACCATCAGCAAGCATCTATGTAATGGAAACAAAATAGAACCATTCCCAATAAGATTAGAAGTGAAACAAGGTGCCCACTGTCACTATTACTATTTAATATTGTATTAGAAATGTTAGCTTTGGCAGTAAGAGTAGAAAAAGAGATTAAAGTAATTAGAGTAGGTAATGAGGAAACCAAATTATTACTTTTTGCAGATGACATAATGGTATACTTAGAGAACACTAGCGACTCAACTAAAAAATTACTGGAAACAATTCACAACTTTAGCAAAGTTGCATGATACAAAATAAATCCACATAAATCAGCAGCATTTTTATATTTTAGCAACAAAGTTCAGAAGCAAGAGATACAAAAAGAAATTCCATTCAAAATAACGGTTTATAGTATAAAATACTTGGGAATCTATCTGCCGAGGAAAAGTCAGGAACTATACGAACTAAACTATAAACACTTTGCACATAAATAAAGTCAGACCTAGTCAATTGGAAAAACATCAAGTGCTAATGGGTAGGCCAAGAGAATATAATAAAAATGACAATACTACCCAAACTAATTTACTTATTTAGTGCCATACCAATCAAACTCCCAAGAAATTATTTTATAGATCTAGAAAAAATAGTAGCAAAGTTCATTTGGAAGAACAAAAGGTCAAGAATTTCAAGGGAATTAATGGGGGGGAAAAAAAAAAGGCTGATGAAGGTGGCCTTGCTGTACCAGATCTAAAACTATATTATAAAGCAGCGGTCATCAAAAACATTTGGTACTGGCTAAGAAATAGAGCAGTTGATCAGTGGCATAGGATAGAATCACAGGACAAATTAGGCAATGACTATAGCAATTTAGTATTTGATAAACCCAAAGACCCCAGCTTTTGGGATAAGTACTCACCAGTTGACAAAAACCGCTGGGAAAATTGGAAATTAGTGTGGAAGAAAATAGGGCTTGACCCACACCTAACACCACATACCAAGATAAGATCTAAATGGGTTCATGATTTGGATATAAAGAGTGATATTGTAACCAAATTAGAGGAACATAGGATAGTTTACCTCTCAGATTGTGGAGATGGAATAAATTTATGTCCAAAGAAGAACTGGAACTCTTAATTGAACACCAGATAGATAATTTTGACTATATTAAATTAAAAAGGTTCTGTACGAACAAAACTAATGCAGACAAGATTAGGAGGGAAGCATCAAATTGGGAAATCATCTTTACATTTAATGGTTCTGATAAAGACCTCATTTCTAAAATATATAGAGAATTGTCTCATATTTATAAGAATTCAAGCCATTCTCCAATCGATAAATGGTCAAAGGATATGAACAATTTTCAGATGATGAAATTAAAACTATTTCTAGTCATATGAAAAGGTGCTCCAAATCATTATTGATCAGAGAAATGCAAATTAAGACAATTCTGAGGTACCACTACACACCTGTCAGATTGGCTAAAATGACAGGAAATGATAATGACAAATGTTGGAGGGGTTGTGGGAAAACTGGAACATCGATGCATTGTTGGTGGAACTGTGAACGGATCTAACCATTCTGGAGAGCAATTTGGAACTATGCTCAAAAAATTATCAAATTGTGCATACCCTTTGACCCAGCAGTGTTTCTATTGGGCTTATATCTCCCAAAGAGATCTTAAAGGAAGGAAAGGGCCCCACATGTTTGTGGCAGCCCTTTTTGTAGTGGCTAGAAACTGGAAACTGAATGGATGCCCATCAGTTGGAGAATGGCTGAACAAATTATGGTATATGAATGTTATGGAATATTATTGTTCTATAAGATACAACCAGGAGGGTGATTTCAGAGAGGCCTGGAGAGACTTGCATGAACTGGTGCTGAGCAAAGTGAGCAGAACCAGGAGATCATTATACATGGCAAGAAGACTATATGATGATCAGTTCTGATGGACATGGCTCTCTTCAACCATGAAATGCTTCAAACCAGTTCCAATTGGTCAATGAAGAAAGCCATATACACCCAAAGAGAGGAATATGAAATGTGGACCACAACATAACATTTTCATGCTCTCTATTGATGCTTCCTTGCATTGTGTTTCCGTTCTCTGATTTTTTTTTCTTGTAGATACAATTTTTCTTGCACAACAATGATAAGTGTGGAAATATTTATACATATATTTGATGTCAAGTATTTTAACATAATTGACATGTAGTGGATTTCCTGCTGTCTAGGGGAGGGGTGGAGACTAGGGGGAAAAATCTGTAACAGAAAGCTTTGTAAGGGTCAATGTTGAAGAATTACCCATACATATGTTTTGTAAATAAAAAGTTTTAATAAAGGAAAAAAAATACAAAAAAAAAAAAAAACACCTTCAATATACCATCATTCATAGAGAGAAAATGTTCTTAACTCTTGTGTCATGAACTCCTTTTTGGCAATCTGGTTGAGATCTCTCAAAGATGTTTAAGTGCATAAATAAATGCATACAATAAATGACATAGAATTACAAAGAAAATTACAAAGAAAACCAATTACACTGAAATCTAGTTATTAAAATATTTTTAAAAAGAAGTTCATGTATCCCAAACTTAAAATTCTAATCTAGAGGAAAGATTATGAGTCTCAAGGGAAATAATGAAAAAAAGAGCAAGAAAGGGAACCTAACAGTACCAGATCTTAAACTACACTATAAACCAATCATCATCATCATCAAAAATACTTGCTGATGGTTAAAAAAGAGAAATATTGATCAGTGCAATATATTAAGTATAAAAATTCCCATAAGAAAATGAACATAGTATCATAATATTCAATAAATTCAATGCACCAACTAGGGAAACTCACCTTTGGGTTTGTTTTTGTTGTTGTTGCTATATTTGGGAGGGAGAGAAAAAGGAAGGCAATAATATTGCTGGGAAAACTGCAAAGCACTTTGACAGAATTGTGGTTGATTCCACCATATATATCATACAGCAAGTTCTAAATGAATACATGGATTAGATCAAGAGTTCCGCATCTTTGTGTGTGTGTGTGTGTCATAGACTCCTTTTAGTAGTCTGGTGAAGCCTTTGAACCTCCTCAGAATAACATTTTCAAATGCATAAAATACATAGGATTACAAAGGAAATCCAATTATACTGAAATAGAGTTGTCAAAATATTTTTAAAACAAGTTTACTGACTCCAGGACAAGAACTTCTGAGCTAGACTTAAAAGGTCACATCATAAACAAATTAGAGGAACTGAGAAAGAAAATACTTTCACAATTATTGATAAGGAAAGAGATCTTGACTAAATGGATAAAAAGGATCAAAGGACATAAAATGAAGAATTTTCATTATATACACCTCAAAATCTTTTGCACAAAATCAAAGCAGTAAAGTTAAATTGAAAAGTTTACTAGGAGAAAAAAAAACCTTTACAACAAATTTTCCTGATAAAGTTCTAATATACAAGATACATAAAAAATTGATACAAATATATAAGCATAAGAACTACTGTCCTCAATACACAGATAAAAGTATATAAAAAATGTAGTTCTCAGAAAATAAAAAGATTATTAACAACTGTATTTTTCAAAAGGTTCCATACGGTTAATAAAATAACTACAAATTAAAACAACTGAGATTCAATCAACCAACCAATAAAAATTTATTAAATGCCTGCTATGAGCCAGGCAACAGTACAAAGCAATGGAGATTTTAAAAAGAGACAAAAGACAGACCCTGCTCTTGAGAAGCTTCCAATTTAATGGGGATGACAACATACAAATAAATTTATCAAAGGATAAAATAAGAAATAATGAGGGAAGTCCCTGGAATTTAAAGAGTTCAGGGAAGGCTTCCTGTAGTAGATTTTAGGTGAGTCTTCAGGTAAGCCAGCAAAGTCAACAGTCAGAATACAGGAGAAAGGGCTTTTCAGACCTGGAGGACAACTAGAGAAAATGCCCAGAGTCAAAAGATGGAATATCTTGGTGAAACAGCACAAGAGGCCAATGTCACTGGACTGAAGAGAACTTGTCAAGGAGTAAAGTGTAAGACTGGAAAGGAAGAAAGAAGCAAGGGTATAAAGGTCTTTACATCCAAACAGAGAATTTTGTGTTTGATCCTGGAGGGCATAGGAATAGAATGGAGGAGGAGTATCCTGTCTTTTAGAAAAATCAATTTAGTGGATGAAGAGAAGATAGGAGGATTTATTAAAATGGGGAGAAACCAGAGTCAGGCAAACCCACCAGCAATAACAAAGAAAAGAGTGTATTCAAAAGCTGTTACAAGTCCGAAATCAATTAAGAGGATCAATGATTTCAAGAACGTGGTGTCTTAACTGGCAAGTAAATTTGAATGAAGTGGAACAGGCCTATGCAAAGTCACTGGCCTTTCTCTTCTGGAGCCATCTCGGTCCAAGTGGAAAAATATAGATTAGGATGACTAAAGGTGGCCCTGGATACAAAGCAAGATCTTGGCCTTTTCAAGCTTGTCTTTCCCAGATCTTAGGTCTTAGGTTTGCCTATATCCAATGATCAAACCTAATATTAAGATATGAGACCAAAAAAAGTTCTCTTTTACTTAGTTTAAAAAAACAAACAAAACAAATCAAAACCATTGTGGGAGGAGAAGATCCTCAAGATTTCTGGCTAAAACAGAAACAATTACTATTTACACTCTCTCAGGGCCATCAGAATCCAATCATCAAGTAAAGGATTGGAATGGGACCTACTGTTGGCCAATCATTGAGATTTGGGTTTCAGGGATGTTGAGGGAGGGAAGGAGAGGAGGGAGGGAAGGACAGGTAGATGGAGGGAAGGAAAGAAAAAGGAGGGCAGAGAAGGAGGGAGAGGACAGATGGAGGGAGAAAGGAAGGAAAGAAGGGAAGAAGGAAAGGAGGGAAGAAGGGACAAAGGAAGCTGAAATTGCCCTCAACACTAAAAGGTAAGGTAAGGGGGAAGGGAAGAAGGTTAAGGTGAAAGATCACAAGTTCTATTTTGGATATATTGAATTTCTGATGTATACTGAACATAAAATTCAAGATGTCTGAAAGGTAACTGGAGATATAAAACTGAAAGTCAGGAGAGAGATTTAGGGTAGGAAGAGTAAGTCTAAGAATCATTAACACAGACCTTACCACATGCTCATTAGATTGACAAAGACGACAAAAAAGAAAAAAATACAATTATTGGAGGAACTGCAGAAAGACAAATATACTAAAAACAACACTATTAGTGGAGCTATGAATAACTAGACCAACCATTTTGGAAAGTATTTTAGAACTGTATCTCAAAGGTCAAAAAATTGTATGCTTCAACCCATACATACCACAACTCAGTTTATATCCCAAAGAGATCAAAGAATGAGGGCAAAGATTCATTCATAGATATTTATAGCAACATTTTTTTGAAGAAGCAAGGAAATGGAAACAAAGTGGTTTCCCATTAAATGAGGAATGGCTGAACAAATTATTGTATATGAAATAAATAAAATGCTACTATAGTATAAGAAATGACAATGGGTGGATTAAGGGAAAGAAATGGAAAGAACTGCACAGACTAACCCAGAGTAAACTAATATACTTCAAGAGTTATCTTCTCTCTGTACTACTTCATTTGGTGAGCTTATCAGCTCCATGGTTTTAACTACTCTCTCTATGCTGATGATTCTCAGATCTACTGTACTGACCCTAATCTTTCTGCTGACCTCCAATCTCTCATCTCCACCTGTCTTATTATCTTTCCCTCTAAACTTTCTCCTTCCCACTTTCCTTATTACTATAGAGGGAAATAACATCCTCCCAGTTCCAGAGGTGCCCAATCTAGGAGTTACACTAGATTCCTCACTTGCTTTCACCACTCCACTCTCAATATCCTGGTGACTTCATTTTTTTCAATATCTCTTGAATATGTCCCCACCTCTCCTCTGATACAGCCATCAGGATAATGCAGACCATTCTCACCTCGTGCCTGAACCCCTTCAATACTCTACTGGTGGGCATCTCATGTAGGCCTGATCATGTCAACATTTCTCCAACACAGCCCTATCCTGCCACATTCAATAAACTCCACTGGATCCCTATTTTCTCCAGGATCAAGTACAAAATGCTCCATTTGGCTAAGACTTTTATTACCTACCCCCTTCTTACGCTTTAGTCCCTCTAACAGTCTTCAATCCAATAACTGTGGCATCCTGGGCTGTTCTCCCAAAGAGATGCTTTATCTCTTGGCTCTAGACATTTTCTCTGACTATCTCCCATGTCTGGAATGCCCTCACTCTTCTGCTCTGACTGCTGGTCTCCAATGTTTTCCTTTACATACCAATTAAAATCAATCCTGCCTTCTATAGAAAGCCTCTCCCAACTTTGTCTAATTCTAGTACCTTCCTTCTGTTATTCCTTATTTATCCTATACATAGTTATCTTTGTCTATTCATTTGCACACTGTTTCCACTCCATTAGACTGTAACCACTTTGCTAGCAATTGCTTTTTGCCTCTTTTTGTATCCCCAGCACTTAGTACAGTGCTTGGCACACAGTAGGCACTTATTAAATGTATACTGATCGAGCAGGAGTATAAGAAAGGAACATCTATACAATGGCTACAATACTGTTAAGGAAATCGACTATGAAAGATTTACATACAATATATGATCAATACAATGGCCAACCATTACTCCATAAGTCTGATGATGAATTACTCTTTCCATTTTTAGCAAAGAGGTGAAGAATTAGAGGTGTACATTTTCAGACATAATGTGTGGATTTATTTTTCTTGAGTTACCAAAGAGGGCTTTGATTTTGGAGGGATAGGGGAGTTGAGAGGGAGCAGTAGAAGAGGTAATGATAGTAAAACAAACAAACAAAAAAAAGATGAAAAAGTGTTAATAAAACATTTAAAAACATACATAAGAGAAAAAGTTCAGAGATTCAGATAAACAGAGCAACAGTAGAATCACTATGTTAAATTTCACATATGCTTTAAAAAAATTACAAATACAAGATTTACAAATCATATACTATCCTCTTTCTGATTTTTTTTGTACTAGGAAACATTCATGTTTGTTGATTTTTGTCAAGTTTATTATAACAAAAAAATAACATTTTTTAAAAGTTAAGAATGCTGCCCTGACCTTATGCAAGTTGCTACAGCTCTAAGACCCTTCATTTCCACATCAGCAAAATGAGGGACTTGAAATCAGTGAGTTCTGGGGTCCTTTCCAATTCTCAAAGCTATTTTTTAAAATAAGTTGTAAAGCCATCCACAGAGACAACCATTCCCATAAAGAGAAGAGAGAGAGACTCGTAAATGAAATCATGAATTTTAATAGCTTTTTATGCATGTGTTCATATATGTATATAACAAATTTAACACTGCAATTCCAAAACTGTCTTAATTTCCTTCTCTTCTGTGTGTTTTATGAATTTTTTTTTATTAATGCTCCTTTCTTTTCTTTTTTTGGCATCACAAATACAACATTCCCTTTCTTTAGAACTCTCCCTCTACTTCAAACAAAACAAATTACCCAAAGTTCCCTCCTGGGTAACAAAAGAGTCAATAAATACCTCTTAAGGCAGCTAGTTGCTCTAGTAGATAGAGCACTGGGCCTGGCTGGAGTCAGAAAAACTGTTGTGTGACCCTAGGCAAGTCTTTTAACCCTGTTAGCCTCAGTTTCCTCATTTGTTAAATAAGGAAATGGCAAATTGTTCTAGTGTTTTTGGACAAGAAAAGCCCAATTAGGATCAACAAGAATCATTCATAACAGAAAAACAATAACAACAAGCAGCACCCACTGAGTGCCAAGCACAATGTGTTAAGTGTTGGGAAAACACATACTAAAAAGATCAATACCCCCCCCAAAAAAGTTTTCAATCTAATGGGAAAGGATAATATAGGAAAAGAAGGTGAAAAGGGTTGCACCCCAAAAGAATACAGCTGTCGGGGCAAAAAAAGAAGAGATGGCTGGCCTGGATATGGAAGCTCCCTTGATATGGAAGCTTTTGGAGGAATTCTTTACTTGACCCTTCTGTCAAAGGTGGGCCTAAGGATACCAAGGAGCCAGGTGAGGTATAAGCATTACAGCTAATGAATCTTCCAGTAATAAATTTCTTTTACGAAGATGTTTCTGGGGACATTATGGAAACCACTGGAGGCAGTGAAGCCAGAACAAAGCATATACTGTCAAACCATGTGTCGGCCAGATCAGAAAATATAGACTGCATTCTGTACTTCTAATCCATTATCTTGGACAAAGAGGTCAATCTCATCACTCTAATTTGCAAAGGCGTGACAAAAGGATTGGCACTAAGAAAAAAGTGGTGCAGCAGGAAGGGGAATTGAAAACATTTAGCATTCTCAAGAAGAGCTGAGAGGCCAGGAAAGAGGTCTTCAAAGAGTGGTCCTTTCACCACTCCCAAGGGTGTCTCTTTCCAAAACCCCTTCTCTGTCTTTACAGCAGCCTCTAATCACCATGTAATCCCCTGCTTTCCCACATGATTCTTGTTTGGGCCTCATTCTCCCTTCATTCAAATTGTTCACCCTGCAGGTAAGCAGTTCAAAGACCAAGCAATCTTTTACCCTTCCAAACTCCAATCCTGTATTACCATCTTCTCCGTTCTTGCTCAAGAACTACTGAATGCCATTTAAGTCACAAAACCATACTATTAAAAAAAAAAAATGTAGACATCTAATCTCACTGTATGCCAATCCTTTTATTTATCTTTGTTCATCTCTCTGTTGCACATCTTAGTTCCCACTTCTCAATCATTTGACATCTAGATTTTATGAAATTCTAAGGTTAATAATCAACCTCCAAATTCCTAAATCCAGTAACCTTTGACTCATCCTCCTACATCTCTCTGCTGCTGTTCAGTTGTTTTTCAGTCATGTCCAACTCTTTGTGACTTGAGTTTTCTTGGTGAAGATACTGTTAGCTTCTCCAGCTCATTTTTTACAGAGAAAAAAACTGAGGTAAATAAGGTTAAGTGACTTGCCCAAGATTTATACTGGCAGAAAGTGTGTGAGGTCAGATTTGAGCACAAAGATGAATCTTCCAGGTCCAGGGCTCTATCTCCCCTACATCAGGTAGTTGTCCCTCTACCTCTTTTTAGCAACTGATAATGCTCACCACTCCCTGCCTTAAGACACCTGTTTAAATGGGTTTTCATAACATTAAATTCTCTATATGTTTTTTTTAATTCCTATATATGTAAATAATCCTCAATCTCCTATGAAGGATTATCATTCTTGTTTAGTGATGCATGTTAACTATATAACTGTTTATGCTTGCTTGATCAATGTCATACAATTACCTTGTCAGTTATACATTGTGCTACTGTTTATTTACACATACGGTGCTGCTTATATAGCTTAATCATGTTTTGCTAGTTTATAGGTCCACTGGTGATGTCTTCCTAATTTGTATTATTTTGCTATGCTTAAATATTTGCTGATTGATTATACTTCTATGCTTTTGATCTATGAATATGTGTATATATGCTGCTATGACATGAATGTAACTAACATGTCCTGTATGCAATTCAGAAATATAGTTACTAATATAGCCTGCTATTTGTTTTCTGTGGTCTACTTCTGATACTACTAACTATATTTACTGTAAAGAGAACACTGAGATGATTACCTGAGACACTGAGGTAATCATCACAATTCTTTAAAGTGCTGATGTTTTGAGTACTTGAACTATGTATTGACAAGAGTTAAGTCTACCACAACTGATTTTGTAAGGGGCTGCAAAATGTTTTGTCTCTGGGGAGGAATGCAATCTACCTTTTGGAGTTATGCCAAATGACTTTTGGGGGCAGGGTTGTCTGATGATATATTATTCTATCTCTGACATTCTTTAAACTTCAAGATGATTTCAGGCTTTACCTGATGTAAACCCAGAAACTCTTGGATCCTGACCTTTAAAAAGGATATGTGGATATGGGGGACACAAGTTAAGTCAAGGAAGTTAAATACTGGGAATACAAGAGACTTTGACATTGTTAGTGAATATTGACAAAGATTGAAACAAATACAGAATCAACTGAAATCTAGTATGCTAAGTTTTTCCAGAGAGTTGACTGAGCATCATCAGGCACTGCCTTTATTTTTTATTTATTTGTTTGTTTGTTTGTTTTGGGAGTAAATAATATTTCTTTTTTTCCAGTACATGTATTTTTATAAGATTTTGGGTTCCAAATTTTTCTCCCTGTCTCCTCCCCAAGACAACAAGCAATGTGATACTGATTATACATGTACAATCAAGTTAAACATATTTCCACGTTAGTCATAATCAAAGAAGAAAGAGAGCAAAAGAGAAAAAACAAAAAGAAAAAATAAAACAAAATAGTGTAATCCAATCTACATTCAGATTCCATAGTAATCTCTCCAGCTATAAATAGCATTCTCTAACATGTATTGCTGAGAAAAGCTGTCTATCATAAATAATCACTGTACAATGTTACTATTATTACTGTTATTGTGTACAATGTTCTCCAGGTCTGCTCACTTCAATCAGCATCAGATCATATAAGTCTTTCCAGGTTTTTCTGAAACTCCAAGCATTGCTTTTCCCAAATGAGAGGATGAAACTCAAGAGTCAGGGAAAGAAAGAATTCTAAAGCTAACAAGTGATCATTGCAAGAAAAATGCTGATGAGATTTTCTTGGTGGCTCCTCTCACCCCTAGTTTCTAGAGAAAACTAAGATCTGCTGCTGTCACCTACCCTATTTACTATCTTGCTTTATCAGTTCCCTTTTGGAAAAATTGATCAAAGGCCAAGTCAGCAATGCTTGTTCCTGTATCCTCTCTCTCCACCAACAGCTGCAAATGTGACTATTACTTCTAAAATTAATGTTTAGGCAAATGTTATTATTTTGTGATACGTGTATCATCACAACATATTAAAATTTGAAGCCAATTTGAAATTGTGCCTATTCTGCTTATTTGAATGTTGGAGTTGAGACTGGAAGTAGAGAGGGGCAAAATGTAAAAAAGCAAGAGACTGGATGCACTGGGCATTTGGATTTTTGTCAGAGCTACCTATGTGGGTGTTCTATGCCACACGTTTAATTAATTAAGCAAACAAAAAATACATTCATGGATGGATTCCTTGTGAGCCACAAGACAACAGGAGACCCTAGATTGCAAAGGAGAGACCCCAAAAAAAAAAAAAGACAACTTTCACTTTCAAATTCACTCCTGGACAACACTCATTCTGGACTGGGGATCTGAAAAGGAGAGCAACTGAGCTGAGAGAAGAAGCAAGCCAAAGGAAAGTCACTAGATTCAAGGAGGAAAAGGAAGCAAGCTGGCATTAAAACCCTAAGATTAGAAGGCTCCTTAGGAATGTATGGTTGTGGGCCTCTGTGAGCAGTCTTTGAGAACCCAAGGCCATCTCTATGACACGATGAGAAACTAGAACAGATAATATCAACATCTACCGATTGAAGAAAAATGTAGTTATTCACATGGGGGAAATTCTCTAGCAAACTGACCAAAATGGCAAAAAGTTAAAATGAAATACATTCTACACACACACACACACACACACACACACACACACACACACACACACACACA
>JAJPUD010002295.1:257973-280660 GCA_023553655.1 Myrmecobius fasciatus | reverse complement strand
ACACACACACACACACACACACACACACACACACACACACACACACATATATATGTAATTTAATTCTCTTAAAAGTCCATTTGTGACAGGGAAAATGCTATCTTGTATGTTAAAAAAAAGTATTTGCTAGTGCTGGTGATCTGATTTTTTTTTTTTAAATAAGCTTTGTCCTTTTACTCTGGCCCCATGTCCACTTTTTTTGTTCTTCCATGAAATTATAAATACTAAAGGGTAAGACCAGTAATTATCTTTGATTCTTCCCCTCTGCTCTATTCACTATATCTCCTTTTCTCAAAAACTTTAAAGCAATATATAAACAAATTATTATGTTGTTGTGGAAGAGACCATAACGGAAATAAGGGTTAAATTTCATGACCTATGACATTGAGTCAAACTCTGAAATTATATTATTCAATTAGGAATCTGCATGATTCTATATAGGTACCAAAATCTTAGGATGTATAGGAAAAAAGACGAGGCAGGGGGAATTTAGGAAGGATTTGAAAAAAGGAGTTTCGACAAGCAGAATTGAAGATAAGGAGAGTGATCATTCTAGAAATGGAAGAAGGGGTGAGTAGTCAGAAAGACAGAAGTAGGTAGGTTGGTAAGAGAGGAAGATACTAGAGTAGTTTGGCTGTAACATATTTAGAAGGAAGCAGCATAACAGAACACTAGAAAGTCAATGATTGGAGTCAGATTGCTGATGGACCAGAATACTATAATTAAGAATTTATATTTTGAGAGCAACAGAAAGTTATTTTTTTAAGCAACTAAACATAATAAAAGTGGTACATTAGGAAGATTACATTAGCAGCATTATTAAAGATGAGTTAGAGAAGAAAAAAACTTGAAACAGCGAAACCAGTTAGGAGTTGACAACAACAAACAAAAGAAACAGTATGGGCCTGAACTAGACTAGAAAGGGAAAGACACAACAGAAATAATGTTCAAACAGAATTGTCAGGATTTGAAAACAAAGATCTCATGGGAATAAGGAAAAGCACTGTCAAATATGTTAAATCCTGCAGAAAGATCAAAGAATATAATGGAATGAATGAATTTCAATCAGGTCAATGTTTGTATCTTAAAGAAGTCATAAGTGCTCTTGGATAAAGCACTTTCAGTAGGATGGTAGGAATGGAACTCAAACTACAAAATGATGAGGCATGAATAAGTAGTTGGAGAAGTAAAGGCAGTAAGTGTAAACTTTCTCTGAAGAAGTCTGGCAGTAAAAGGGAAAGGAGAGTTCTTTATGTAGTTTTAATATACATTAAAGATATCAATGAAAATAGTTTTCAGCAAAAGATTAATTATGGAGCCATCCTACAATATTAAAAAGTAGTTCTTAGAATGCAAGGTGATGGTGTTTCTTGGGGTAACATGTTGGTGGGAAGCCCCTCTGCAAAATTTTGCTTGAAGGCACAGAATTTAAATTGACACCACTGCTCATTAAACTGCTGTGTCAGGCATCTATTTTCAATGCGATAAATTCAGGTTCACATTAGGGAAAACAAATTTGGAATCATCCCAGTCCCATTCATACTGGCAAAACTGAGCAAAATAAATAGTGATTATTAAAGAAACCAGCAATAGCTACAAAATGATTTGCAGTTCCTCCAGCAGATGTTTCATGAGCAACTATGAGGATAAACAGAAGGAAAATTAAGTCTACAGAAAGTTGTGTTGTTGTGTGTGTTTTTTTTTTCAAATCACTAAGAATTGAGTAAAACTAACAATGTATTCATCAAGCTAAACAAAATTTGGGTCACACTCCCAGATCACCCAGTCTAGGTCAGGCAAAAGGCTGCTTGGCTAGACTCTCTTCCCAGAACCCTAAAAGTAAAATCATACAAATATAACTTAGCTCATTCAGGGAAAGCTTATGAACTGTTAACTATATTTTACTATGTCTCTTGTAACATATTTTATAAGGAGCATAGAGGATCACATACCACTGTTGCCACAGTCAGCACAAGAAATGAGCTCTTCTGGTTTCTTCTCTCGGTTTTGCTCCTTTGTACCAAGACAAAAACTACAGATTGGAATTGGTTCAGCAACTGGCTGTAAAAAAAAAACAAACATAATTCATTCATATAGATTACATTTTTCAGTAAGCTGGCTAGTAAATGCACAGATTTATAAAGGTAGTCAAATTGCACTTCACAGCTCCTTGCAGTTAGAGGTTTATGTAAATGTATGTACATAACAGTGTTTATATCTGCTCAACACTAGAGTGACTTCATTCCACATGGGCTGAACTCATAACTCTGAAGATATAACATACTGATCATAATGAGTCTAGAAGAAAAGATGTGGATGCATCATTCTGAATCAACTACCAGTGGATTCTACTCAGAAAATAACTCAAATCAAAAGAAAACAAGGCACAGAGGATAAATTACCAGGCTTGAAGTTAGGTAGTCAGGGAAATAATCTCATCTATGATACTTACTAGCTATGAGATTAGTCAAGTTACAATCTCTCTGAGCCTCAGTTTCTTCATCTGTAAGATAAAGAGTCTGAGGTCCCTTCCAGTTCTAAATGTAGGATCTTGTGAGCTTTTGACTGTATGACCTATGATACTGAAAGTTGGTACATTGTGACATCAGCATTCTAGTTGACAAAAGGAAACTGGAATCAAAGAGAAAATTAAAGAACCAAATGTTGGCCATATGGGTCAGACATCAAACAGTTGGGGGGAGGGGGAGAAACCAAGATAAAGGAAGGGAACTACAGAAATAGTATAGAAAATTATGTAAGCTAATGCTGTTACCACAGTAACATAATAAACTAACATTTATTAAACCTGACAATATACCATGTGAATTTGTTTCTGTTTCTCAATGCTCAAAGGAAGAAGATTAAAAGAGGAAATAAAAGAGAAAATGGAAATGAAAACATACAACTATTCCACTACCAATTAAATGGGAAACTATCCTAGGGCAGGAAAAAGAGAAATGAACTGGAGCCTGGAATAACCTAAGGTTTGAATTATAGCCACATCAATTACTTTCTGTGTAACCCTAAACAAACTACTTTACCCCTCTGGGTCTTACTTTCCTCACACAAAAATTAAGAGTTAGATTTGTCAACTTTTTTTTTTTTATAAAGCTTTTTATTTACAAAACATATGAGTGACCTTTCAACATTGACCTTTGCAAAAAAAACTTTTTTTTCCCAAGCTTTTCCTTTTTTTCCCAAGCTTTTCCTTTTTTTTTCCCCCCACCCCCCACCCCTAGATGACAGGTAATCTAATACATGCTAGATAGGATAAATTATATGGATTTGTCAACTTTTAAATTCTAAATCAACAATCCTATTATTTTAAGAGGTTAAAGGATTTGTCAACTTTTAAATTCTAAATCAACAATCCTATTATTTTAAGAGGTTAAAGTGTAGCATTATAGCGATGACTACTTTACATCCCATTTGTTGGTAACATGAAATATTTGATGTCTTAAGTATGATTAAGGCTGAAATAAGAAGAATCCTGAGCTTTATGTTGGTAGGGACCTGTAATTTCAGTAATGTAGGTAACTCAAGTCAAAAAAACCACCTTCTTCAAAGCAGATCAATGACTAGACAATTAGCCTTAAAAAATCTGGTTGTGGCACTGAGAAATTAAGAGAATTGCCCAAGTTCACACAACCAGTATGAGTTAGATGTGAAGCTTCAAGCCAGATGATCCTGACTCCAAGGTCAGTCACTCTATTCATTATCACCATTTTTTTTTTCCCAAAAGAATACTGACCTTATAGCTTGAAAGCATATTTTTCAAGTTTAAAAAAAAAATCATATGGGTCTAAATTAATATTTCCAATAAACTGGAAAGAATAAAATGTTTCATTTTTTTTAATATGTGAAGTTACATTCACAGTAATCTAAACATCACTGCCTGCTGTGTTCACTCCTAAACTCATCACATGGATAAGAGAGATCAGTATGATGCACTTTACATCTACTCAAATAAGAATGAACCTAAATGGTTACACAAAAGCAACTTTAATGGCATATGATGATAAAAATACTTGAAATAGTTTCTGTGTTTCCTCCCCACCCCCTAACTCATTTCAGTAGGAAATATTGGCAATATGAAACTAGTCATTTGGCCTTTGAATTGCAAGTTAAAATAATTTCAATAAATCATCTTGGTCAAAAGTGAGGCTTTCTTCCTGCAATTTATTGGTGATACAGCATTACTAGGTGAGGTAAATCTTCTATGTCAATCTATTTGTGAACTTGCTTGATTCCTGAATGTGTTCAGTTAGACTATTTGAGCTACAAAGCTGTTTAAACAATTTCACTTTCTTAAGTTTTTAATAACTGCAAAACAGAAGAGGAATTCTTACAATACTTTTTCATAACTTTAGTCAAACACATGCTTGTCTTTATAACTGCTATCTAAATAAACATACTGTTAGTTAATACTAGATTTTGAGGAAACTATGGCAAATAGGTAGGTATATAATTAAAATATCTAGGAGATTCAGCAATTTTTTGAAATTTTATGTATGTGTATATTGTTTTTTAAAACATGCTGGTAGTCCTCAAACAACTACAGAGAAACAAATGAGTAGCATGCAGGAGTCCAAACAGCTAGATACGAGCCACTTTGCAGCATAAAGTTACAAAGCGCATATAAACCTCAGAAAAATGACAATGAAATTCTAAATTGTTTCATCTGCTGCCCTCAAATACCAAACATTTCCCAGACACCCACCAGATGGCAGCATTAAGGAAATATCTATTATACAATCTTTCATAATTATAATACAGCAATTCCCATTTGATGCACTGGGGAAGATTTTTAAAAGAAACAAACTGATAAGAATATCTATTGCCTTCAACTGTTATTATTTGAGACTAGCATAGCTTTTTCTACTTAAGCTACTTTTAGATTTGTTGATATAGGTACATTTGTCTCCAAAGAGTTCTGATCTTTAATTTTTACAATACTGACAACTATATTAATTTAATAAAACCTCAGAGTTGGAAAGTTACTAAAGAGACCAACCTATACCTGAATAGAAACCCTTTCTACCAAGTACTGAATAAGCAGTAACCTAGCCTCTGTACTTCCCAAGGAAGGCCATTCCTCTTTTGAATAGCTCTCATTATTAGCTTTTGCTTATATCCAGCCTAAATATGCCTCCTGTGTCCTTTTCCAATTCTATCTTGGCATTGAGTGAGAAAATGCAAAAGCTGCAAAGCACAAGTTTTGGCAAGTTCTACCAATTTTAAAAGGTTCCCAATAAAGCCAAAGATTGCTACTGTTCTCCGTGGACCATGGAGAGCTCATTACCAGCAAGCTAACAATTGAATGATGAAATGTTCTGGTCTGACAACCTATGAAAAAAAGAGAAAATACAAAATGGTCCTGAATCCTATGAAATCTAGCTGTTCCACAGTGATCAAGTAGGCAAAAGGAGGAAGGACATAGTATTTCAATTATGTACAAATATTAATTTATATCTTGGTATATTAAATGAGACCTGTCCAATGACTAATAAGTTTATATTACTAAGGGAATTGGACAATGTCAACATTGACATTCTCAGTATAAATATAACAACAACAACAAAAAAAAGTTTCAGCTAAAAGATTCACAAAGAAGCAAATAAAGAAATTGAGAGTTGGTTTTATTCTGTATCCAAAGGAAAGAAAGAAAAATTATCTAATGAAATACTTGGTCATCCAACTTTGCAGTGGTCATAATAAGAATAAGCAAAAAGATTACCACAAAGATAGCTATGATTTATGTCTGATGCAGAGAATGAAGTGGAAACAGTTCTATGAAAAATTAAAAAATAAGTTTTTCCAAACCAAGTCAAAATATATACTGTTTTTGGTGACTTTAATCCTAAGGTAAGCATTGAATAGAAACAGGAAAGAAAGGAAAAAAAAAAAAAGATCAAAATTTGAGATTACAAAAAACTTACAGAATGAATGAAAAAGGAATTAATGTGACCAAGTGCTTAGAGAATATTAAAAAATCTCAAATCAATAATCATAAATATTTTCTTCAAAAAGAGAATCAAAAGCTATAGGATGTGAAAATCACACACAAAAAATGAAATGTTTTATTACTGTTTTGTTTTGCTTTACAACCCACCTATGTGCATTGATATGAGAAAAAACCCAGCAAACAAACTGCTTCTACTTATGCAGATCAATTTATTAGTCTGCTCCTTCATACTTGCTGCAAATTCTACATCTTGGATGATCACTTCAGCCCTAGAATTCATTAATTCAAAATTCAGAAATACCCCTTCTTTGTGCCTGGGACCCTTCCCTCTGACTGGCTGGCTCCTTCTAGAAGTTCCATTTCAGGAAGACACTCAGGCCAGTCATCTTTTCATTTCTCATTAGGCTGTGCTCCATATTTCTCCTCCATGTCTCAGCATCAGGCATCTCTCCCACTTTCAGCTTCCTTTAATGGATTAGAATTTAAGCTATTTAAGGGCAGGGATTATATCTGCTTTTGCTCATATTTGTATTCTCAGCACTTACCACAGTGCCTGACATATAGTAAGCACTTAAATACTCTTTTTAAACTATGTGCTAAGAGTTGTCTGGGGTCCTTAGAGATTGACTTGCCCACGATGGCACCATCAATATGTGTCAGAGGCAACACTTGAATCCAAGTCTCTCCTACTCCTGGAATGAGTTTCTAGCTTTTATGCCATGCTAGCAAAAGCTTCAAAAGGCAAAAAAAAAAAAAAAAAAAAAAAAAACAAGACTGATTAATATGGGAATCATTTCAGAATCAATTGCCTTTGTTCAGTAGAGGCACAGATTACCTTAGAGCAAAGGTCAAAACTAACATCAAAGATAAAATTGTGTTTGAAAAAACATCATGTGAAGTTAGGTTACAAAAGTTCCAATATAACATGTTTGAAAAACTTCTACATAAGCTTCAGCTAATATTTGAAAAGGATCCTACATAAGCAAATGATTAAGATAACCAAAGAGAAACAGAAACAAGTTGCTCTATTCAATGCAAAACTGCACAAAAGGATGACAAAGAAGGCCACAGTAGAGGGAAGCCAGTATAAACTTTGGTTAGGAGAGGATCATACCATGAAAAGGATTTTCAAATTCCATCAGAGTCCTGAAGCCAGCTGGTATTCTGAACTGGAGAGTTGCAAACTAAGCTAAGCTATAACTAGGGAGTCTGAAGACAGAAATTAGGTCTGGACTGCTCCAAACAGAAATCAAAGGACTCACAGATCACTGTGAGAGGAGACAGGGCCCAGCCATAGAGCTTTAACAACCATAGCAGGAGAAAAGACTAACTTGGCACATGTACATGTGTGGAGGGGGGAATAGTGGTGAACTAATACCAAACTGAGATACAACATCCAAACAGAGATTGTCAAAAGCACCACAAGGAGCTAGAACCAACTCAGAAATTAAGAGATTATGCACAGGAAAGATGTGAACCTCACTCATAGAGACCATAATTCAAACTGAAATGCCAAGAGACTGAAATGGACTTAGTACTAGTCAGGTCATCAAAGCTGATAGTATCAAAGATATGCAAGACTATATAGGAGAAAATGAAACAAGAATATCTATACTATCTAAGAGTACTGGAAGACACTTGCCCAGGCACAAAATCCCAAGAAGAGAAGTTAGGAATATGAGTAAGGAGAAGAAAACACTAAAGTCAACAAAGAAATACTAAAGATTAAAAGAAGCTTACAAGGTAAACCCAGAAAAAAAAAAAAGTGAAGGTTTCAACCACAAGATGCAGAAATAAAAAACTGAAACAGTGTTTGAGGTTTAAAAAAAAAAAAAATGAAAGAAAAGCAGACAAGGATAAGCCAAATGGAATTCAATGGCTCCATAAGACAATAAGGATTAGAATAAAGTTAAATGACTGTAAAACTAGAAGAAAATGTAAAGTATACACTATTAAACAAACAAAAAAAGCCCTGAAAAACAGGTTGAAGAATGAGAATTTAAGAACAATGGACTTCTAAAGCATGATCAAATAAAAAAAGTTAGATCTCATATTTCAGACACACACTGCCTACATCAATCAGAAAAAGAAGGCAAAGTTTATCATAACTAACTAATCGCCTCCTAAAAGAGAATTAACCAAGTATGATATGGCCACTATCTAGAGCTTCCAAGTAAATAAAAATAAATGAATGAGGGGCAGCTAGGTGGTGCAGTGGATAGAGTCCTGAAGTCAGAAGGACCTGAGTTCAAATTTGACCTCAGACACTTAACATTTCCTAGCTGTGTGACCCCTGGACAAGTCACTTGGCCTCAGCAAAAAACAAATAAATAATGAAAAAAAATTTTTAAATGAATGCATGAATAAGTAAATATATAAATAATACTTTAAATAGAAAGAATTCATGAATTAGGGAATCACTGTCAAGATTACAAAAGATTATATTACAATAACTATAACAAAGAAAATCCTGGAATACTCTAAATCCTGGAATATTCTAAAACGCTTAAAAGATTTACAAACAAAAATTTACCCTCAAAAAATGAGTTTTTAAAGGGGAAAATGTCCTTTCAAAGAATATAGGACTTTCAAGTATTCCTAATGAAATGAACTAAGCTGAGTAGAAACCGTGAAATGCAAATTCAGGAGTCAAAAGAAATCTCTAAAAGTTAAGAATTCTATGTCTTCAAAGGCTACACAGAGAATTCAGTCAGAAAAACAGCATCAATATAGAGCTGTTCTCGTTTGTTAGTATTAAGAGTGTAAAGAAAAGGGGGGGGAGGGAAGAGTACATTGGGGAAGAAATGAGGAATACCTATTTGTGCAAATGAGTATTTGAGAATTTGAGAAAGGGAAAGAATAGGCATTTCATAAACTTGATTCTTATTATCCAAGCCAAAAAAAGGAAGGTTGAATTCTCTCATTCTCCCTCTATCTCTTCTCTGTCATCTCTCTGTTCCCCCCCCCCTTTTTTTTCTCTTCAACTTTGGTGAAAAAATAGGTGGGAAGAGGGGACTATAAGGAGAGAAGAGACAAAAGGGTATATAATCAGATACTTTAGAAGGGGAGTCAAATTAAAAAGGGAAACAAAGTATAACAAAAACAGAAACTGGAATCTGGACTTAGTAAAGAAACAAACAACAAAAAGGAAGAATATAAAAGTGAGAACAGACCATTTCAATCATAAATTATCAGTAGTAATCATTGATTTTTCTCAATCTCCCCACTCTACCTACCTACTTATACAGAAAGAAGATGGCCAAGGGAAGAGGGAGAAAAACATAAAAGGTTAAGAGGGAAGGAAACAAAAAAATTAACATAAATGTAGAAGTGAATGAGATTTACTTTATCGAAGATAAAAGAACAATTAGTTCTACCATAATAAATTATTTGCAAGCTATTATACTGCAGAAAGTTCTTAATAGGAGAGAGAGAAGCTGTCCATAATTGTATCCAGTCAATATAATTAAGTCAGGCAATGAATATACATTTCTTAAGCACCTACTAGGTACCAAGCATTGTACTAAGTTAGTGGGGTTACAAAAAGGGGCAAAATGCAAAAGACAAGAACAAAGATGGTCCCTGCCCTCAAGGAGCTTACATTCTTAAAGAGAGAGGCAATTACCAAATAAATATGTGCAAACACAAACACAGCATACATACTATATATATATACACATATACATATATATATATACACATATACATATATATATATATATGCATGCAGGAAGGCATAAGAATTAAGAGGGATTGAGAAAAGCTCTCTATAGAAGATGAAATTTTAGTTGAGACTCAGAGAGCAAGAAAGACAAAAGACAAAGATAAGCAGGAAGAGCAGTATAAGAAAATAGGCAGAGAAAATGCCCAGAGATAGATGTTCATGGAACAGCAAAGAGGTCACTGTCACTAAATTGAAAACATGTAGGTGATAATATGTAAGAAGACTTGAAGGGTATGGGGAAAGCTATGTTATGAAGGAGCTTTGAATGCCAAACAGAGAATTTTGTATCTAATCTTGGAGCCATGAAAGAGCCACTGGAATTTATTGATTAGGTTGTTACTTGGTCAGACTGGTAGCTGAAGAGAGGATGGATTATAGGAGTGACATACATGTGGCAGTATTGTAAGCTATTGTAATAGTACATGCATGAGGCAATAAAAGACCTGTATCAGAGTACAGTGTGAGAGGAAAAATAAGGGGATATATTCAAAAGATGACACAAAGAGTTTAAATATAAGGTGAAAGACACCAAGGAATTGAGGATAACACCTATGATGTGAGCCTAACAAATTGGAAGGATGGTAGCACCCTCAATAGTAAAAGAAAAGAGAAAAGGAAAGTTTAGGGAGAAAAGATAATTTCAGTTTTGGATATGTTGAGTTTAAGATGTCTACAAGATATCTAGACGTATGAAAGATTAGGCTAACATAGAGTTTCTTAAACTGTGGGTTGTGACCCCATGTGGGGTGGTATAACTGAATGTGTAGGTCAAGAAATTGGGATTTATTATCAGTAAATGTTTGGTTTGTATATTTATTTTATATACCTATATACCCAGAGTTGCATGAAAACTTTTCAGGGAAGAAGAGTTGCAGAGGGAACAAATTTAAGAAGCTCTGACATAGAATGATCAGCAAAAAGATGGTTATTAAATTCACAGAAATTGATGAGATCACCAGTATCAGTAAGTGAATTCATGTAGAACAAGAAGAAAATAATAAGATCAATGCCTCTTAAATTAACAGATTCAGTGTTATGTTACTATAACTACTCACAGGTTACTTTATGGAACTAGAAAAATAAATAATATTTATCTGGAAGAATAAAGATCAAGAATTTTAAGGGAATCAATGAAAAAAAGTGAAGGAAGAAGGTCTAGTAATACTAAATTTCAAATTATACTATAAAGGTGTGTAAAGGTGTGTACTTGGATAAGAAATAGCAATCAGTGGAAGAGATTAAGTAGACACCATCCAGAAGACAAATGACCCCAGTAATCTAATATTTGATAAAAACCAAAGTATAAGAATTCACCATTCAACAAAAACTTCTGAGAAAACTGGAAAGTAGACTGGCAGAAAAAAAGATATATACCAATAATTCACACCATATACTAACTAGAGAACATTCTGGAGAACATTTTGAAACCATGCCCAAAGTGCTATAAAAATTGTGCATTCTCTTTAACACAAGATCACTGCTAGGCTTATATCTCAAAAAAATCAAAGGAAAAAGATAAGGATCCATATATTAAAAAATATTTATAGCAACTCGTTTTTAGTGGGAAACAATTGAAAACTAAAGAAATGCCATCAACTGGGGAATGTGATGGAATACTATTTGTGCTATAAGAAATGACAAAACGGGTAGATTAAAAAAACCTGAGAAAAACTAAGCGAACAAAGTGAAGTGAGTAGAACTAGAACACTGTCCGCAATTACACAATGTTGTACTGATAAACAATTGTAAAAGACTTAGCTACTCTGATCAATACAATGATCCCTGACAATTCTAAAAGACTCTTGATGAAAAGTGCTATGCTTCTCCAGAGAGAGAACTGATGGAAGTCTGAGTGTAGCAGTTTCTTCTGCTTTATTTTTTTTTTGCTTTTTTTTTTAACAATAAGGTTATTAATATGGAAATGTTTTGCATAATTTCACATATGCATAATAGGTAACATATTGCTTGTCTTCTTAATGGATGGGGGAGGGCATGGAGGGAAGAAGAGAATTTGATCTCAAAATTTTAAAAATGAATGTTTAAAAAAAAGATTATTAAAGAGAAGTATTTAAAAGAAAGACTTGTATAGACTGATGCAGAGTAAAGTGAACAAAACCAGAATAAATTATACAATGACTATAATATAAAGGAAAACAATTGTGAAAGACTATAAAACCAACTAGTCATTGCATTGGTCATAGTTTTTAAGTCCAAAAAACTGATGGACAGAAGAACTGGTAATGAATCATTGTGGAAAAGAGAAGGCTGGGAGGATAGGGAGGAGTTGGAGGAGGAAGACAGAGAGCACAATACTATGTGTTTGGCAAATATTTCATTTGAGCTTCCCAACAATCCTGGAAGGTAGGTGCCACTAGGTACCCTTTTTCACACTTGATGAAATTTAGGCAAACAGACATTAGGTGATTTGCTCCAGGTCACACGATAATAAGAGATTATGACTAGATTTAAAGTCAGATTTTCCATTCTCAAATAAGATCAATGTGTGGATTTGTTTTTCTTAACTAGACTTATTAGTAATAAGGAAAGCTTTTCTTATTTGGAGAGGGGAAAGTAGAAAAGGTAGTAACAGTGACACTTCTTTTTAAAATGGAAGAAAAAGAATCATTAAAAATATACACAGAAGAGAACAAAATGAAGTACAGAATGAAAATGGGATAAACTAGACACTGTAGGAACTACCATATCAAATGATTGAGATTTATATAGTCCTCTTTTTCTACTTTAAATTGTTAGGTGACACAGTGAACTTAATTCAGAAAAACTTAAATTCAAATCCTGCCTCAGATACTTACTAGCTGTATGACCCTGGGCAAGTCACTTAAACTCTATCTGCCTCAGATTCTTCATCTGTAAAATAAGGATAATAATATTTATCTCCCAAGGTTATTGTGAGGATCAAATGAGATAATATTTATAAAGCACTTTGCAAACCTTAAAACACTGTACATACATACGCACACATATATATGCATATTATATATGTATATATATACACATACACACATACATATTATTTTTGTCAAGTTCACACTAACAAAAAGGGAAATTTTAAAATAACCCATCCTTTGATTATCAGCATCTACATGAGGCATAAAACAAAAATGCATATGTTCAAGAATCGTCTGCTACTGCTAGGATGCAGAACCCAACAGGAGAGGAATTCCCAAGAGAAGTCTTCCAAACATTCTTGCTAAGCAAGACACTATTCCAGTACTGACTGCACCAAAATCCCCAAAACTGCAGGTTTCTTAACCACAATCCTCACTCGAACTAACAAATGACAAAAGAAAACTCAAACTTAAAAAGAATATAAAAATACCCACATTTTATGTCAACCCACTGAACAACTTTGCCAATAAACATATCTTGGACATATACTCTAGATGGACAATGAACTGACCCCAGAATTAAACAGAAGAAGGGAGCAGACTTAATTGTACTTGACAAATTATACAGTACTTTCAATTATTCCCAATGCTCCCTGAGACAAAAACATATCTTCTTAATACCAGTACCCTTCCAGTGATGCTATATATACCTATGAATAAGGAATCATAATCTGTACAAACAAAATTGTGGACAAAGAAATGATGTAAAATGGGACAATATAAATAGGCTACACAAGATAGTCAAAGATGACTTAGATGGAAGAATTGGTAAAAATAAACTAATCAGAAAATATGTAATTTTTAAAAAAGGAATAGATTAATCACAAATCAAAAATAAGTCTGAGTACTCAAACAACAAGTAAAGAAAAAAGAGAAAAGGTACCAGAGAACCTACCTCTTTCCCACATTGCAAAGTGAGAGAGATATATAATTTGTCAGATGCAGCCATTAGACTGGATACTTTTACTTAACTTTTATTTGGTCATAATGGATGGTTCAATGGTGGGGCAGGGGTAAAGAAAGGTGAAAATATAGTTATGTAAAGACAAATGAATAAATATGTGTGCATGTATGTGTATATGTGTTTGTGTGCATATAAACACACACACACACACATTCATAGAAGCCTTAGTGTTTAAATGATAACACTTAAATGTTACAAAAGACCTTAAAAAAAAAATCTTCAATTAAAAGATCAGATCTTCTAAGGAAGAATTATAAGGAAATACAGATTAAAAATTATATACCATAAAAAGGTTTTCATCTGTAGTAGAGATGCACATAACTGAAACAACAAATTAGTCAAAGAAATACAAGAAATAAAGAAATGAAGTTACATCTAAACTTCTTTTAGACCTAAGAACACAATACTACTAAATTAAGCATCTATTATATTCAAGGTACTATGTTAGGCACTAGGGACACAAAGACAAAATATCCCTCGACAAGTTCACATTCTAAATGTATGAAATTCACAGCAAATAAATGCATAAAAGGTATACAAAACATTGTTTAACTACAATAGTTTTCTCTTGATCCATTCTTATCAGACTCTATTTCTAAAATATGTTTACAAGTCAGAAAGGTAATCTAATAATCAGAATTAAAATTTGCTACTCTTCCATTCTCTAAAACCTGAAGATTTACTGTGGGAGACTTGATGAACTAATCTGATTTGTAATAGCTGTGGTTCCAAGTAGTATTTAAACAATACAAAAACCATCTACAACAATTTAATTTTAGCAACAGGCTTACATAATACATAAAGTGAACATCCTTTAACCCCACCATAGAACGAAAGTAACTAAATCAATGTATATCTCAATTATCATTTTAAAGAAAGTCAGGAAAAATCCCAGAACAGAATCTAGAATTTCCTTAAGAAAGGGAGATAAGAATGTGGAAGTCAGCAGAGACTTGAATTTGAATCTCGGTTCTGTCATTTACCAGCAATTTGCTCTTTGGAAAATTATGACATCCCTGGGATACAATTCTCTCTTCTGTAAAATGAAGGTATTAGCCTAAATTTAACTCTAAATTCATAACCCTATGATCTGTAAAAATAAAATAGAGATGATCGTAATATCCTATATTTCTTTCACAAGAATTATTCTAAAGACAGAAATGAGATCATATATGTAAAATACTTTGCAAATCTCCAAGCATTATATAAATGTCAACTACTATTATTTTTATTATTATTATATATCATATTATCACAGAATTAGACCAAGAAGCCATATAATGCAAACCACACCTTTAAAAAATCACTTACTACATGATATTAAACAAATCACTGTCTTGTCTCAAGACTTTCAGTAAATTGGAATTTACAACTTCCACCACAATCCATTTCACTTTTAGATGAATCAAATTCTTATGAATTCTTTCTTAAATCTAATATAAATTTCCCTCTTTACAATATCTCTACATTTCTAATATAATCCTGCCTTATGAAGTCAATAATAATTATTATTATTAACAGTAATAAACCCCATTAATCACACCTTTTTAGAATTTTATAAAATGGCTGATAGAATATTCTCCAGTAACCAATGGTATATACTTTGTGCATAATTAATTATAATTTCCTTTCCAAACTACAGTTAGTGTCTCTTTCTCTACTTTAAAACTTTCTCCAAACTACAGATTAAATAATCTACCATGTTGCTAAGTGAAACCCAAGAAAATCTCCAAAAAATCAGTATAAATTTATTAAACTTCAAATCACTAACATATGATCTCATCCTACCTTCCTCTTTAAAGGATCTTTCACTATACCGTAGAATTTCAAACTTCGAAATCTGGTCAAAAAAGGAGGAGGTGCTGAAGGGCAGTTCATTTTCCATAACTTCAAACTTAAAGAATTTTTTATAACAATAGCTCCTAATGAAGACAGAGAATATAAATTCTTGAACAAAGAGATGAATTAAATTCAAAAATTTCAAGTATTAGCTTAGAAGATTATTAGTCGCTTAAAAAATTCAAAAAGTATGAAGGCAAGCAGTCCAGAAGGATATTCAATAGCAGAGGAAAAATCCCCGAGTCAGAAAAATATTGTAAAGTTCTCAAAGTGTTACTGGACTCAAAGTATTGTAATCTCCATCCTGCAATTATTTGCCAACCACAGTCAACCAACCCATCATGTTTCTACTGAGTACCTACTAAACAAAGAATGGCACATTACAATGGGTCTTATGTTTACAGAATCCAAAAGGCCTGGATTTGAATCCCCACTTGGCCACAAGTCAAAAAAACATTTAAATTCTTACCACTTGGCAGACTATTTGACCCAAGGCAAGTTCAACCAAATAGCCTCATCCTCCTTATCTGTAACATAAAGGAATTGGACTACATTACCTCTAAGGCCTTGCCCAAGAAGATTGTGACTTTTCTAAAAGGGAAGCTGCTGGTAAAGGACAACTAAGATTCAAGTTCTGGTTTCTCCTAACTTCTGCACTCTATCTCCCTTTCGTAAGGAAGTTTTACACTCTATTTTGAGATTTGTCTAAATTTATGATTTAAACGTGCCAGTACCATTCAAGAGATTGTAGGGGAAACAAACAAGTTTAAAATGTCTTGTCTTTTAGGATTTTACAAATAAAAGGAACATGTAGTAGAAAGAATACTATATTCATGGTTCAAATCTCAGGTCTGCTACTGGATCCCTATGTGACCTTGGGCAAGACACAACTTTCTTGGATCTCAGTTTATCAGTAAAATAAGCCACATCCAAAATCAGCTAATAAATCTTGTGGACTGAATTCCTCATTATCTCTCATTCCCTAAATCCAGTCAGTAGCCAAGGTCAGTTGATTTTCCTCTTTCATTAACATCTCTCAAATATAACTCCTTTTCTCTTCCAACAATTGGCCTCACTTTGGTGAAGGGCCTTATTTCCTCATACCTGGACTACTGCAATACCCTGCAGTTAGATGTGCCTGCCTCAAGTCTCTCCTAGCTACAATCCATCTTCCAAGCTTCCTAGGTAATTTTTCTAAAGACTAGGTATACAGTTCCAATGGTCTTGTGATGGAGAGAGCCATCTACCCCCAGAGAGAGAACTGTGGGAACTGAGCGTGGATCACAACATAGCATTTTCACTCTTTTTGTTGTTGTTTGCTTGCATTTTGTTTTCTTTCTTATTTTCTTTCCTTTTTTATTTGATTTTTCTTGTGCATCAAGATAATTGTATAAATATATATGCATATATTGGATTTAACATCTATTTCTATCATGTTTAACATATACTGGACTACTTGCTATCCAGGGGAGGGATTAGAACACAAGGTTTTGCAAGGGTTAACTGTCGAAGAATTATCCATGCATATGTTTTGAAAAAATAAAAGGCTTTAATTTAAAAAATGAAAAAATAAAATAAAAAATAAAGAGCAGGTATAAATAGGTTGCACTCTCCTCTACTCCTCACCCTATTCAATAAACTTTGGTGGCTCTCTATCTAGGATTACATTTAAAAATTCTGCTAGGTATTCAAAGCCCTTCATAATCTAGATCCTCCACCCCTCTCCAGTCTTGTACTTTATACCTTTCCACATCATCTTTTATCCTGCAGCATGAGCGTCTCCTTACTATTCCTAACGCCCCTGACTGAGCACTTTCACAAGCTGTCTGCCATGACTGAAATGCTCTCCATGACAAGCATGAGGATATGCCTCATCTCCATCTTCCTGGCTTTCCAGGCTTCCTTCAAGTCCCAGCTAAAGTTCTAATTTTTACAAGAAGCCTTTTCTAATCCCCTTTAATTAATGCTTTCTCTATGTTTATTATTTCCTATTTATCCTATAGATAGCTTGTTTGTACATAGTTATTTTCATGTTGTCTCACTCATTTGACTGTGAGCTCCTTGAAGAGGACCTATCTTTTGCCTTTTTTTATATCCCCAGTGCCTGGTACATAATAGATGCTTGGTGTTTTGGAGGTTTTTTTTTTTACTATCTCTTTAATTCAAGTCTTCATCACCTCTTGCCTGGACTATTACAGCAAGAGTCTCCTAATTGATATCTGTTTCTCAAGTTTTCAAGTCTCTCCTCTCTCCAATCAGGTGAAGAGGGTACCTCCAAAGCAAAGGTTTGAACCATGTCATTTCCCTACACAAGAAACTACCATAGCTTCCCTTTGCCTCTATGATCAAACTCAAATCCATGTTTGGTATTAAAAATCTCCAAACCTACCTTTCCAGACTTATTTTTCATATCATGCCTCTTCATGTACTCTACAGTCAAGTCAAATTATCCTACTTGCAATCATACAACATTCTACCTCTGCTTTTGAACCTATCATCATCCCATTACCAGAAAGCACTCCCTCCTCATCCCTCTTCTTCAAAACCTTAGATTCTTCAAAAGCCCAGCTCAAATGCTACCTCCTACACAAAGCCTTTATTGTTCTTTCCATTAGCTAATGCCTTCTCCACCACCTCTGAAATCCTTTATTATGAATTGTCCCAAAAGTCTTAGTGCTGCTTTTAAACTATTACAAACTTTAAAACTACCCTAAGCTTTTGTGGAAGTCCTTCTATTACTTCAAAATTATTTTGTATCCCCTTATATGAAAACATGGCATTCCCCCAATACCAACTTATAAACTTCTAGGAGGCAGGAACTCTTTATTTTTTGTCTTTGTGTCCCCTTCACTTTATCAGGGACTGACCCAAGATAATAACTTAATAAATGATTATTTGTCTACTTTACCTCTAAAGTCCCTTCTTCATGTATATTCTTTTGACTCTAATCCCTAAATGCATATGAAATAACTAGAGAATAATGATTATGGATTAATAAGAATGACTTCTTTTTCGCCAAAAGCTTCTTAATCATGGGCAAACCCTACATAGTCAACCCATAAAATTATGAACTACAACTATAATGTCATTTAAGGCATTCAATGCCCATTTATAACTTTGTTCCTATGGAACTAATTGCTCCATGTAGCATCATTAGACCTAACACTGTTTTTTTTGCTGGAACTAATTAAAGACGTTAGATGAATTATATCTGCCTTGGAAAACTTTTTCCCCTCAGAAAAATGGAAGTCAATAGGGAAATAGAGTTTACTATTTCTACAACTTAACTGGAATACCAGAGGTATATTCCCACATAAGACTGCCCCTATCAATACTGCTTCCTCCCAACACCAACCCATCACTACTGCACTAAAACCAAACCCCACCATAAATCTCAAAAACCTTACTCAAAATGACATTCCACTAACTCATTTACAACATCTATAGCATTGTTCCTGTGGAACTGGTTGCCGCCTATAATGTCATTTCTCCTAACTTTGCGTTTTCTGGAAAAGAATTCACAGTAAAGAAAACCATAACCTGACATACCTTCTTCCAGCTAACAAATTCTGATTCATTCTATGTCTTTTTTAATTCTTTAACTGAAACCAACTTCTCCCCTCCCATACAAGGGCCACTCTACCCTATTCCCAACTAAATCATATTCTTCTGAATTTTTTTTGGATCACTATCAAGATTTTTTCTTCCATCTCTTACACAGAAAGCCTTCCTTAACTAAAGAATCAGTCACATATTTTTTAAAGGCATGAATAAATTTGGAGGCAAAAAAAGTATTATATTTGGAAATGGAATCAAAATAAATCTCTAAAAGAAACATAGCTCAAAGAGAACAAGATTTGTAAAATTTAAAATTTTGTGTACTATCCTTACATAAGCATCTACAAAATTTTAAACCATCTATTATTATTTTTATAATATTAATAGTTTTCTTTTTTCAAAATTGGAGCACTTCAGGTTATTTTTCTACATCTAGGAACAACAGTAAAAATGATTTTGTTTCTGACTCAAAAGTTCATAAATTAAATTAGGTGATATGGCATTCAAGTATATGCAAACATGTATCAGAGGTATCAAAGACATTATCTTCTGATAATTTAAATCTTCTGATATAATTTAAAGGATGAATACTTAAAAGGCCTTACTTGATGTTATTCTTACACTCAAAAATCTGTATAAAGTTTTCTAGTACTAACAAGAACAAATGAAAAGCTCTCAGTTTGACAAAGACTTCCATAATGTGGTCCTATCTTTCCTGTCCAATCTATCACACTTCCAAAAACTATCCATTCCAGTCAGACTAATTTCCTTATATCATGATTATATATTTCCACCTCCACATTTTTAATTCAATTTAAATCAATTAATATTTATTAAGAATTTATCTTGTTGGGGCAGCTAGGTGGCTCAGTAGATAGAGCACCAGCCCTGAAGTCAGGAGGACCTGAGTTCAGATCTGATCTCAGACGCTTAACATTCCCTAGCTGTGTGACCCTGGGCAAGTCATTTAACCCCAATTGCCTCAGCAAAAAAAAAAAAAAAAAGAAGAAGAAGAAGAAAGAAAAAAGAAGAGAAAAGAAAAAAAAAGAATTTATCTTGTTAAAAAAAGAATTTACCTTGTGCACAGCATTGGCTGTAGAGAGCTATAAATTTCAAAAAGACATAATCCTTGACTTTTTGAATTCCATAGTACAGTAGACAAATATGATGCAAATATAAACATAATACAAAGAAATGTGATATGTGTATAAGATAAGTCTAAGGAAAGCGCAATTTGAGTGGCATTGGGGTTATTATTGCCAAAGGGAAGAATATAGAAATTTCCTGATGGACAAGCAATGAGCTAGGTTTTAAAGTTTAAGTAGGAATTCAACTTCAGAGGAAGAAGATGGTGTAAACCAGGTGCAGAAAACAATGTGAGCAAAGGCAAAGGCAGGGAAATACGCAGAACAGAAAAAATAAGTCAAGAAAAGAAGAGCAATCTAGATTGTGGAGGGCTTTGAATGCCAAACTAAGAAATCTGAACATTGCACAGTAGATTTTCTATTTATAATGATATGTGTAATAAACATACACATTCCCATATAGGTTTCTACACATATATGTTTTTGTTCAGTTGTTTTGGGTTTTTTTTGGCAAGAAGATTAGAATAGTTTTCCATTTCCTTCTCTAGTTCCCTTTACAGATGAGTTAAGGGAGTTACTCAGGGCCATACAACAAGTGTTTGAAGCTAGATTTGAACTCAGGTCTTCCACGTGTGGCATTTTTTCCACTTGTGTCATATATCCTTTTCAGCACATAGTATTAACTGGTAACAGTGGAGGGATGTATTTTACTAAATACACAGATCTGTTATTTCTCTTAAGTCAATGAAGCTCCATATTGGTATAATTTTATTTTAAAATATTCTCAGTAATTCAATTTAATAATTCCTTTTTTCCAACATAAAATGATCATAATTAGTCTAAAATTTGAGAAAGCCTTCATCATAAGTTTCACTATCTTGAAAATTGATTTTCCACAAATTCCACATCATCATCATCATTATCACCATTTACTGAACATGTACAAAGAAGATAGTGTTAGCAGTTGGGGTACAAAATTTTTTAAAAATCTGGTTAGCTTCCAATACGACAAAGAAAAGATATGTATATAAAAAGAGAAGGTATTACCTCCTATTGTAATTTAATTGCTTATGGTATAAATCACAAGTATTACAAAAACTTAAAGAAAAAAAGCACAAATATCTTTAAAGTTATGTTTCACAAAACTATAACATCTTAATGAAGTCAGGAGATAAAAAGCAGGCTTGTCATCTCATTTAAAATGCCCCTCAATAACTTCATATTAATTCTTAATCCTTTTCTTGCACATTCAAATGAGATCTGGCTTCCTCCTGATCTATGGTCACCCTTTCTAATACTAGCTGTCCTTTAAACTCATTACCTACTCTTCTCCCTACTATACACTCACCCACTGTTCTTCCCAATAGAAATATTCCTTGCTCCCCACTGCTACTTCCATAATTTCCCTCTACCATAATCATCAGTAATGTCTCCACCTTTGAGATTCATTTACTCTACAACCTCTAGGATGTTTCCCTAACTTTTCCAATGACTTAGTATCTGGGGCCCCAAATGTCATCTTACTACAAAACCAAAACATACATGGTGATATTCTCTCAAATACCCTAAATATCTAATTCTTCAACTTAATCATTTCCTGCAACCTAACCCTCTACTCCACCGTTGATACACACAGAGATGTCCATACCCTTGACTATGCTATCACCCATAAGGGCTCAGAAATTTCTTTACTTCATCATAATCTTTTGTCATTCAAATTTCCCACTTATACCTCCCAAAATCTACAATGGCTATTCTTGCCTTCCTTCCCTACCTTGACTCCTTTGTGAATTAGTTCCAGTTTTCTCTTGAATCCCTTACCTCCTTAATATATTATTAACCTTACCTTAGCAAATCCAAATCTTATATTATTCACGCCAATCTTATATTATTCAAACCACTCTTTGCTACTATTTATGTCACTGAATGGAGCTGAAGAAAACCACAAATGAGGTCCTTGTCTTACCTTTACTAAACTGAAACCATTCACTGAGGAGTCTCTTTTCCTTCCTTCCTTATCTAATATCACACTAATAAGCTTTCTACCACTATCTCCCCCATCAACATTTCTTTCACATGAAGAAGTGGCCCTTCTATTTGCCAAGGCAAACTCCAGTACATGTGATCTTACTCCATCCTGTCACATCCATCAGATGCCTTCTGTATCATCCCCACTCATATTTATCTTCTCTCCCTATTAGCCTTTGTCCTACAGCCTATAAACATAGCCATAAATCTCCTCCAGCCTCAAAAAAATCCTCACTTAATGAACAGAACCAGGAGAACATTATACACAGCAACAAGACTGTACGATGATCAATTCTGATGGACATGGTTCTCTTCAACACTGATGTGATTCAAACCAATTCCTATTGTTCAGCTATGAAGATAGTCATATACTCCAGAGAGAGGCCAGAGGGAACTAAGTGTGGACCACAACACAGCATTTTAATGCTTTCTGTGAATATTTCCATGCATTTTGTTTTCCTTCTTAGGTTGTTTTTTTTCCTTCTCTCGTTCTAGATCTGATGTTTCTTGTGCAGTAAGATAACTGTATAAATATGTATACACATATTGGATTTGTCATATAATTTATCATATTTAGCATGTATTAGATTACCTGTCATCTAGGGGTGGGGGGAA